>JAVFBY010091564.1:0-12218 GCA_034781015.1 Tonicella lineata
GTTATTTTTTGAGTCTACGAGATATTCTGGTATGTGCCGCGACATCAAACAAAATGCCGACAAGCGATGCATTTCACCGAGAGAGCGTCTCTGATTGGGGGAATCAAAATCGACCATTGCAGGGAAATCGTGTCATAACACAGAGCTACAGCGTTTTATCGCATGGTGTCTATACGTGTATACGTCTAGAGATAGGCCAACCATGTGTTTGGATGATGGTAATTTGTGATTAAATTCAAAATACTCAGATATAGTTAAAAGCTACACTGTTTTGATTCAGAATAGTTCAACTTCATCAAAAAACATCTTTAATATGCAATGCATAATAAAGTAAACAAGATTAATTTCAAACTTGTGTTTGGTTAGAAAATTAGAACATGTCATTTCAGGCCACGAAGGCCTATATATGCATCAGATCGACAGTAGACATATGTGTATTTTTCAAAGAAATTTCCAAAACCGTTTTTAATCAGTATAGCTAGTGCCGATAGGGTGTTATAAATGCATTCTAAGACATTCGCTGTGTTCATTTTAGTATATAATATATCGCAATTTGTTGGAACAAAAACGAGTTTAGAGAATGAGTATATAGGCCTAATATGCCGGGGCGAGGTAACAAGTAAAAAAAACTTTCTGACTGGCCCCGGTAGTGAAATTCAAATTCCACGTTTAAAAATTGTTTAGAGAGACTTTTAGGCCTAGCCGACGGTTAAGTGTTTGCAGATCATGTCTTTTGATTTTCGTTTCTTGAAAGAGATGAAGAAAAAACTGAAAGGCATGAATTGAACGACCTATCTTGGTTTTCCGACGAGTAAGAAGAAACGAAAATTGAAAGTTCATTTCTCTTTTTTTCTGTTCAAAAGAAACAAAAAGAAAAAATTGAATAAGCAAGTGTAACACGGACCTTTTATGTATAGTATTAACTTTTATCCATCAATAAAAACACACCATGGAAATGAAATGTTTTTAATGTCTACTTCGTTTGTACGATCAAAGAGAAATGATGCTAAAATTCGAACTCACGCTAAAGAGGGCGTGCCATCCGAACTATAGCCGCTAGCTGCTGTATCACGTTTCGGCGACAGTTGATGGTGACCGAAGAACATAGTTAAAATAAGGTTTAATTAGATACCAATCATTAGCGGGAATAGAGATAGAAAAAGTTATGAACTCTCCTTTTTTGCCATAAACTGAAAGTTTTGATTTCATATTTTTCTTTAAAATCAAAGTAAAAGTTTATAGTTTAAGGGGTTCCCCTCGATATAAAGACAGGGTCGGCAAAGGTCCAAACATTTAAATACTTTAAACATTTTTCTTAGGTCATTTCAAGGTTAATTTTAAATTGTAATATTAATTTTGCGCATTATTATTGTCATATTATACCCGAAAAGACAAAACAACCCGAAAAACTTTTGATAAACGTATCGAAACAGTTCCTTTAAGTTTTAACTTAAAATCAAAAATTGATTTGTATCCTGAACTTAGAAATTCTGGTATAAATTTCTGTATATGTAGGGAGTTTCGGGCGGTTATGAAGACATATGACAGGCCTTCCCAGTTTACACAATTAACTGTAGTCTCTGAATAGTGAACACCTTTCTGTACAAATAATATGCCGACAATTCTTGACTTACTATATTTATTTTATACATTATTACATATTTAAACATAAATTGTGTGAATATCAAAAGTGCAATATCCACGTCATAATAAGGATTTTCTTTTATTTAAAAATTAATAGTATATGTTTTAACAAGTATCCCAGTATTATAGCCTATATGGATCAACAACCTAAACTTCCGTGTGTGGATGGCAGGTTGGTAACTTCTTATTAACTCGATTACAACGTTTCCATCTCATTCAGGGATCGTCGTCAAGCAAATGATCGTATCGACTTGATAACGATCTCTGGAATGAAATTTAATCGTTGTAACGAATTTATTAAAAAGTTGCAATACACATACGGATGTTATTCCTGTTAACTCGATGCGTCCCCATCTGCTAAATTCGTTCGCATATTCCATATAATGATTTTCAGATATGTTCATTCTTCATTTGAAATGTTACAATTCTCAAAAAGGCAATACCTGACATTATTGACCAAACGCCGATGGGAACAGAAACTGAATATGTGTCTATGATACTATAGTTTATTGAATAGAAAACAGAAAAAGCTTTCAGAATCTTATTTGGGAGGAATTTAGGAGCCGAGGATGGCATTACACGAATAACTTCTGTATATATGACAACTTCTTATAATGAATTATTCACAACGTTTCAATCTCGTATAGAGATCGTTATCAAGTAATGTTTATTGGTACTTCATAACGATCTCTGCAACGAGAATGAAACGTTGTAACTAATTTACCATCAGCCAAGATATGTGCCAATCACAAAAGCTCTCGTGGGAGATAAAGTTCATATATGGAGGCTATTGCCGGGGGTTAAGTAATCTTCATATCGGCTGTCTATTTCCAAGTCATATATATACGTTTTATCCATTTTGTAACCATTAAGTATACCATCTAGCTTCTCAACGCAGACTAGAACTGTGGGATATTAAAGTAGGCGACATATCAAGCTTTCAGTTTCGTTCGCTTTTTTCAAGGCGTTAAATCCCCTTTTACAGAAAAGCATTTTCCTTGGAAATCTGTGACTGTGTAAGTTTTGTCAAAAAATAACAAATATTAATTTTGATCTAACACAATAACATTTGATAGTATAAGGCCTACAGATTTGTAAAGTATTGCATTGCTCTATTGTCGTATGATATCGTCAGGTAGGTCGTGCGTATTCTTCAAATGAGCTTTAGCTTTTATCCAGGCTATGTTACTACACATGCATGCTATCGCCTTAAATGGGCATACACCGACTTTTTTTGTAATAACGTTATAGGCCAACGCTGCTTTTAACTCGCCTGGTTTGGCCGTTTGGGATTTTCAAACAAAATCTGGACTGATGTTTAACGTTTTGCTTCAAATATTTTTGGAAAAACATATTGCGATTTACAAAACCCTCGTTGATATATAATAAACAAAATATTACAGTGAATTTCAAATAGGCCATATATTGCTTTCATAATGGTGGATGCGTTATCACTTCCATGGTGAGTTCTACTACTACCGAGAGCAATATTAATGGTATTTAAACTTCAGTGTATTATAATATTTATTGTGTATGCTCTCCATATCTTGTATCAAGACTCCGACTCGCTTCACTGATGATATTCAATTCTTTAGCTTATTATCTGTTGTGGAGACTGTTGGCAAACTAAACACTAATAGCCTTGGGATATACCACTGGAATTATAAGGTAGAAATCTTGTTGAAATTTTCTCCATTTTTATAAAGGCATTCCTATCAATATGCTTTTGGTAATGTTGCTGCACGTAATGATGGCAATGGAGATAATTTTTGAAGCCCATTTTGTGATGTGAATGGCATTCGAAAGTGGTGCATTTTAAATACGGTCAGACGTTTTTCCTCCGACGCTATTATTACGCGTTACTTTCGAATGCCTTTCGCTAAAAAAAACCCCAAAAAACTCTTTGCAGAGTAAAATTACCCCCTTGCCAACATTTACGCGTCCCCATTATATAAGTACTAATTACAGTGTTCGAGTATCTGAGGAACACACCTTAGGTTAAGGGCGTCAGGAAGCACCCGCGTTATTGACAGGGCACCAGGCAATACATTTGTTGTAGCGTTGTTTTCTTTTTGGTCCAGTTCTTGTCTAGTCTGTATGTTGCCGGTGACGTCAAGGGTAGATTCCTCCACCCATTGGGCTAGCACGCTGTCATAGGTGAAATACCGCTGCATGAGCACAGCATTAAAAACAAATCAACCAATCCACATTAAGGTTGCCAAAATCTGAACAGTATGTAAATAAAAATATTTGTCTAATTTTTTAAAAATAATTTCGGTGGAAATTTTGAGAAGAGTAATATAAATAAGTATTGTAAGTGTCATAAATCAAAACTAAATCAATCTGAATACACTGGTAAAAAGCTGATATTTATTGTTTACTGAAGAATCAAATCAAGTGAAGAGCTAGTGACTGACTGTACATGATGTAGATCCCAGGATAGAAGTTAACAGACTTAGAAACAGAAGTAGTCGAGCAAATTTGCAGCATTAATTTGAAACACATAATAGCACAAAATCATTCACAACATACTAATGAAATATCTGTTTAAATTAAATCCGTTATATTACATGTGGAGTTTTGCTGTGATGTCAGCAAACATGAGCACAATGTATGTACATCTTTATTATGAACGAGATGTAAAGAGCATGATGACACAGGTAAAATATATAACCAATTATCATGTAATAAAAACAATGAGTTAAGTCCGATAATGAAAGCATAAACATCACTATGAAAGCAAAACACCACTTAAGCATATGAAATCATTAAACCTTTCCGTTCATTCATAAATATCTAGGAGAATATAGAAGAGGAAACAAAGCTTATTTCTTAAGAAAAATATTCAATAGGTTAAGTCATCAGTCTAAGGAGGGGACAAAAGAGAAAATCCGAAAATCTAAGAGACTAGATTTTGAATTGCTCATTTTTATTGGTGCATAATAAACTAAGCCAATCAATGTGAGCACAAAATTTTAGTCGCATAATATCACAAAAGTGACAAAACACAGACACTTAAAATTGAACACCCCGAAAACATAAAACTAAAACGCAAGAAAAAAAAGGTATAAGCTTGAGACAGAAATGAATAAATAACAATGAAAGATCAAGGTAAAAAGTTTAAGACTTGAGACAATGAACTGATTTCTGAACACAATCAAAGTCACACAAACATTCACACACACTGTCATCAATTGAAGAGAAAACAATAAAAGGGGAACTTTAACAAATCTGCCATGTTAACGTTATTGAACATGCAACATTCAGCGAGTAAGCATCAGTGACACCAACTCTCAAAACAGTACACATATACTGTAAATGCATACGCTGCCTAAAATGTATATCACATTTTTAGTGACATGCACAATTAGATGCACATAAAATTATTTACAATTTGAAATCAATCAGAGATTTCTCAGTACTACTATATTCCTGGGTTATATTATTAAGATCTGCTCTAATCCAACTATATATCGCCCAGCCCATTTCTACAAGAGGATAGCAAAGCAGATTTTAAGTACCATGGTTAAAATGCTAACAATTCTTTCTGAGGTTTGACGGAAATGTTTAGATGTATGTAGTAATGTAATCTTTCATACTGATGGTCTACAGGAACTGCAGTCTAATGGCCATGTGGTGTTCATAAAGCTGAATAACTTTGTAGATACATCAGGGTACAGCTGATCTGTTGAAGAGCCTGATAAAGTAATGATGATGTGGACTGTGTATTTAACAGGACCGACTGCTCCTTTCCTACATTTCATATAACATGCAGAGAAAGTAACAAATCTGCCCTAGTTTAATAAGGATACATGTATATGGAATGAGGCCTGACAACGGTTGAACAACTGGGTAAATGGTCAAGCACTGACACCTGGTAACAGTGGAACTAATGGATAAATGGTCAAGCACTATTTTTCTGACAGACCATTGATGTAAGTATAAAGGTATGTGGGATTGGTAGGTGAGATAGTAAATAATCCAGTCTCTCTCAGCACAAGTCTCATGATCAGTGTCAGTACAGGTCAAATCAGCATCTACCAAATCTAGAACCAAATAGTCAGACAATATGACTGACGGGATGGTAGAGCACTCATTCTGTGACATCAGTTTTCACTCGTTTAGCTTCTGGTTGTTCAGAGGGGTCTGTTTTCTGAATACCAGGACTGGCAGTGCGTTTCACCTGGACCAGTGACACTGGGAAGGTCGAGGGCTGGAGAGTTATGTTAGCAGGTAGACCTGCAGTGGCTAAAGCTCCAGCTGTTAGAGGTGTGCTTGTCTGAATCATACGACTTCCTTCGGAGGATGGCATAGAGCCCATTGTTGTAATCACAGTCTGAAATAATCACAAAAACACAATTTGTTAAGAATGCAGTATTTAAATACATCCAATATTAATAATTACACAACATATTGATTAAACCATTTCAAATTTACTCACTGGCTCTAGCATTTACAATTGGATTTCAACAGAGAAAATGATAAATTAATGACAAGCCAACTTCCCTAAGTTACCAATTTGATAATTACCAGATCTAAAAAGATTACCAGGATGGTATAATTCAAGGGCTTAGGCAGAGGGGTGTCAACCATCCTTTGGACACCCTGAATTAAACAAATTGCCACATTTGGGCACCCTGTTTTAAGAAACTTTAACATGCAGCAGATAGGGAAATTGTTAAAATTGGACACCCAGTTACTTAAAAAATGATGGAAAATGACCATTTTGGATACCATACTTTTGTTTTCTGGCTAAGCCCCTGGTGTATTACCGTATTTAGCAGGTATCATACACATAACACCAGGAATACAAATTTAATTTCACTCTACTGCAAAAGCCTCTATACCAAGCCAAGCTGTTAATTTTTGTTGTCTGAATGTGGTATAACTTTTGCATTGCACAAAAATTCACTAAAAACCTGTTCTCACTACTTGTTCTGTCGCAAACGAGAGCGATCATTTGAGCAAACTTGCCCCCTGTATCTGTATCATTTGACTAATCAAAATACCCAACAGAAGTATGCCGATTCCACATGATACGTCAATGCATCAGATACCTTTTCTAGTTCAGGCTTGCAGCCAGTGCAGACAGCGAGTTCTTGGGCCATCCCAATCTTGGCCGTGCGATGCAGAAAATATCAAATACAATAGATATAATCCTCAAGACCGCTCAAGGAAGAAATCTCACTGAAATTCAGCAGACACTGGGGAAACAGTTGAGTTACTGTGTGCAGTCCGCTTAAGGATGAGCAACTTACTTTGTGTTTTGTCCTCCAATCTGAATGCAACTATAAAACACTGGTGAGCTTTTGATATCCGGTTTTAATTAGATTGCTTCCTGACATGAACTGTTTGATTCTATTCCATTTTCGGGATTCCATTATGATTAACGGTATTTTTATTATTTAGGGATAAAACTTTCTTAGAAAGAACAAATTCTTGACTTACAGCTAAACCAGCTTGTGAAGGTACATGTAGTTGATTGGTGGATGTGACTTGTGCCACTGAGACAGGTTGTAGTAGCTGGACCATGGTCTGTCCCCCTGGGGTGCTGACTACCTGGGGTATACCTCCAGTCTTCCCTCCAGTATTAGATGATGACATGGCCAGGTTCACAGTAGATATGGTCACTGACTTCCCTGTCATTATTGGTTGACCTAAAGCACTCGTCAACAGAGTGTGCTGGGGTTTGTATTCTAAAAATATTAATATAAATCAAGTCATTAGTAATATAATCCAAACCGGGGACTTTTCTCTACTTCTGATAGCTTACAGTAATATTTCTAACATCTGTAAACTTCATTGATTCATAGTAATGTTATACATGTACTTCCAAAAGAAAACTACAAATGAACAGCAACATGTACATACAATGTCCAAATTCCCTCATGTGCAACAGAGCCATGAAGTGTTGTTAAAAGCAAGAACCATATGTGACAGGTCTGAGGCAAATAATCAAACCACCAGGCCATTGTATTAGTCCTAAGCTGTTCTTATATGAAAAAGCATTCCCATAGGCATCTATTGGTGATAATTTGATGTTGCCCTCAAAGGTATTTCACGTATATGACGGTGGTATATTTTAACAGCTATACAGTCTAAGAATGAGAATTGATATTCCAATACATTGTATCATATGCTTTCAAACTGATGCGTGGACTCCCTGTGGGAAACTTCATCCCAGATAAGTATGTGGCATAAGCCTGAGTGCATGTTAGACAATCAGCATATGTGGCACTTTGCAACCCTTTTGCAGTCATTTTAACTTACAGAGTTGGTTGAACTGTTGAACATTAGTTTTCGTTTGTTTCTTGATGTTTAATAAAAGATAAATACGTATGGAATTATACTAGAAAAGAATCCCACATGATTTAAGGATAAAAATGTCCACTCTCAAAATCCATCTCAGCCTCTCACAGTCTTCATAGGATAATTTTACACTCTATCCAGTAGGAATTTTCATCCCAAAATCATGTTATGTTGGAGCTTGTTATACTCTGCTGGAAAACGACGATATGCTGTAAACCTACTGCACTTAAACTGAATATATAAATGACTATTATGTAGATAACACAAAAACATGTCTTCATGGTTTTAGGTAATAAACATTTCTAACCGTGTGAAGATGAGACATCTTTCCTGGCCTCAACAGCAAAATGTGTTCCGTTTGTGACAGGTCCGGCAGTCAGACCAGGGCCGTTGAGAAACATTTGTGCTGGCTGTGACATAATCATGTTAGTTGGTTTGGTGATAACTGTAGGAAGGCGATGGACAGCCGAGGAAACTGTGTTACCATGGTGCGCTTTCAGAGACGATATTGTCAAAGGGGAGATAACTCTAGACCCTGGCAAAACAAAGATTATATTGTGTTAATATTTAGTACAACTATAAACCGTGATTGATTGATTGCTTGGTGTTACGCTGTGCTCAAGGTTAGTTCACTTATATGACGGCGGTGTATTCAACAGTAAACCAACACAAGGAAATGTGAAACGTTATGTAAATGCTCTGTTGAAAAATTCCTGTTACCCAAGAGATTTGTCAATGTAATGCTCAAACCAAACTGCTCTTACCCCAGATTCCCCAGAGGGTACTATAAACCATGATAAACAGATAAGTATTAAACCAAAGAAACTGCTTAATTACCAATAAGCATATTATCAATCAGGGATAGAAATGGGTAGAAGTTTGCAGGACAGTTATAGTGAAACTTGATAAAATATCTCATTAATTATTTACAATATTAAGTAAAAAAGTTAGTGTTTAATCAACATTCTTGCAAGGGAGATATATTCAGAGGCTGTTTTCAAGAAGATTTCTAGACACAAAGATCATGAGCAGGAACTTATTTTTTAGTTTGATTATTTTTGATGCAAGTTGTCACATTGTTTTATTTCATATGTTTTTGTTACCTGAGGGTGATCCAGGAGCTGACTGGCTGAATCTAAGGTCAGAGGACAAATGTGGTACTGATGTTATAATGGGTGCTGACATGATACCCTGTGAACTGTGGTCTCCTTCAGCAGGGCTCTCTGGAATAGGGCTCCCTTCTCTTGACATGTTGTCAGGAGTAAAAGACCCCATCACATGACTGGGACTAGCTGGGGCAGACCTGACCATGAAAACATACCATTGTAACAGCATAAAGTAAAGTCAAAACTAAGATTTGTTATAGTTTGTTTGCTTAGACAGCTTGATGTTCAACATTGTAATTAGTTTTTTCCCACCCCATCGATATGACAACTTTGGCGCTGTTTTGGTCGAAACTGAGAAAAAAGCTTGTTATAACTAACACAGGCTTCATACGCTTAATCTTATTTCAATTTCCAGGACACACCAGGTTTAAGATTCCCATGCCCTAGTCCATGAAATTAAATTTTAAAGGCCTGGAAAACTTATTTTAAATTTCCAGGTTTTTCAAGGATTTCCAGGCCATATACGAACCCTCTAATCCTGTAATAACTAACCCACAATGTCCACATCCCAACAGAAAACTTCCCTAACATATTGAAATGCAAAGGTTGGTATTTCATGATAAAGATTTTTATTATAAAAATTGGCATTATGATTTTTGATAGAAATTATATAAATATTAAATATGTAGTTTTGGGGGAAACCCAGTTTTTTGTTGTTGAAAATTTGACTTCATTTTCGCTATATCCCCACACAATATGTGCCGTGGAGATTAAAAATATATAATATATATATGTGGATCACCAAAAAAAACTCAACAATTCAAAAAGACCAACCTGGTAGAAAGGCCTCCACCAAACGGTGTTCTAAAACAAGGAACTCCTCTCTGCCTACGCCGTCTAAAAGCTTGTTCTGATAATTTAGCTTCTGATGCTGGGTCAATCCTCCAGAAAGAACCCTTTCCAGGTTCCTCCTGCGAACGTGGCACTTTTATAAAGTATCGGTTTAAAGATAAATTGTGCCTGATAGAATTCTGAAAAACAAGATAAGATTTATGAAATTTAAAAATAATTTTTATGTTTTTTAGCCGATACTTACCTGCACTACAACACTTTTCCATTATTACTAATTGCTAGAAATTAGGACAAAAAAAATGTAAATACCACAGCAAATCCAACCGGACTCCCTTAACAACCGGTAACCTCTCCATTCATCCTTCACTTGACCACCACACATGATGATGTGCGAGCTCATACCTTATTAAAGAAAGGAAGGCTGCTGCAGTTTTTCTGTGCTTCTCTTACCCCACTAAAACACGTTTGCCTAGAATCCCACAAAAAAAGTCGGGAACTGCAGCAACGAACTCTGCAACGCTAAGAGAGGCCCTGTACACGGAGCAATAAAAAAATAATACTAACTTACACTAAGGTTGGAAAAAATATGGAACAGAACAAAATTTCCACATCCTTCCTTCTTCACAAAATATAAGGTATGAGCTCGCATATGCGTGGTTGTCGGGTGAAGGATCAAGGGAAGGTCACTGGTTGTTTAGGGAGGCTGGTTGGATTTACTGTGGTATTTTGATTTTTTGTCCTAATTTCTAGCAATTAGTAATAATGCAAAAGTGTTGTAGTGCCACTGTGGGGTAAGAGAAGTACAGATTCGCTGATATATCGATACTGAAGACGTCTTGCATGGATCCAACACTGTAACCCTGATACTGTGACGCTAGGACAACCAGTTACTTTAATAGTAGCCCGAATATATGTGTTCAGTAGATTATGCTGTGGAACACTCCTACTATGTTAAGGCTACTTTCGCTGGCGACATTCTCTCAAAAATTGGTTCCTTCAGGTCTAAGTTTAATGAGCCTTAAACAAAGCACTATCAAACTTGTAAGATAATAATATTCTCACCTGCCATCCCTTATCTGCAGTACGATAATATGGATAGTTCTTAGTTATATAACCATATATCCCACTAAGAGTCAATTGTTTGTCAGCTGCTGACATGACCGCTTGAACGATCAGCTGAGCGTAAGAATAGGGAGGTTTTGATTCGTCTTTTGGATTCTCTGTGCCGCCAGAGGCCGAACTGTCTTTTTCTTCCCTTTTGTTAGCAGCGGCAGCATACATAGCAGCCATCTGTAAGTCTGGGACTAAACTTGATCTTGACAAACCTCCTCTTGGACTAGTCGGACACGAGTTAGCAGCACTAAAACCAACAATGTATGATTATTAGTATTTCTCAATTTTATATCAAATAATATTTTTTTTCTCTAATTAAGCATACCTGCTTATTTTTCATAGAAATTTGCTTCAATGCTACTCACACTTCACTTTGGTGTCATAAAGTAATCTGTCACACTATAAATCTGATTGCAAATAGATGTACATTTGTCTGTCAAATGTTCTATTCATCTCATGTTTCCACAAGGTTTGTAATAACATTAATTTGTTCTATTGAAATGAAATGTAAGTTTGGCATTGCAGGTGTCGAAATATTGCATTTCTACGTAACCTGTAGCGTTGGGTATCGGAAGTAAAAATTATAATCATATCGCAATATGCTGCTGCGTGTTGCAATACGTACCGCGGTATATTGGAGCCAAATTATAAGTACGAAAAAAATGTATTTTGACAACACACGTCCTTTATCGACTATTTACTGCTTTTTCTGTTACTTGTATATTTATTCATACTACGCCGTGTGATAATGGGTACTTATTTTTTATCAAATACGGAAATTATATTCAGTTACGCAGGTTTATTTATACTACCTTATCAATTGCAACAGGGATTGGTCGAATTTTGCTAAGGTCTACACCGGGCAACTATCAATAATGTTTAAAACTCAAAAGTGTCTAGTACTGTTCCCAGACAGAGGCTAATTTGCTCTAATGTTAGGTACAAGAAATTTGATTGGCTCGAGGTTTGTTTGTTTGATTGATGTTTAACGTCGTACTCGGGGGTATTTCACCTATATGACATAGGATTCTTCACTTCTTTGACAATCCTACTTGATATGGTGGAAAACCGGGAAGGAAACCACCCCCGCTATAGCCGAAGTCACCTATGTGACTCTCTCTGTACCTAAGCAAGTCCACTGGGGGGATCGAACTCGTGCGGTACATCGAAGGAGGAATGGTAGTCACGCCAGTC
>JAVFBY010091786.1:0-12213 GCA_034781015.1 Tonicella lineata
ACTCGTCCACGTCGATGTAGTCGTGTCAAGGAGGGGGCAACTTTTGCACGTCTGGCACGTATTCCTACTTCTCGGAGGCGGTTCCTGATTGTCTGATCGGACACTCTTCGGGCTCCAAACTGTTCTTGTGCTGTGTCCCTGGTGTTACGATGGCGGTCACGTAGGTGGGTTACCCGGATGTACCGATCTTGGGCAGGTGTGGTAACTCTAGATCTTGGACGGTCATTTGTCAACTCGGTTGTGGGATCGATTTCGTCAAATTGAAGATCCTTGCCACCTCACTTTTTGATTCGCCAGCTTGCAATCGCCCAATTGCCTGATTTCGGTCGGCAGCGTTGAGAGGTCCAATTTTCGTATACAGTACTTGAAAAGATATTGGATACAATTGTGAGATTCGTTTGGGTCTTTTATAGTCACATGCTGTACTCAGGTTTTGCACGTGACAAACAATCATTGTCCCTGAACGTCGTGCTGCACGACACCAACGCACATCATAACAATCCGCATTGATAAAACCGTTCAAAATCATTTTTGGCTGCCTTTGGTCAAGAATGATCTTCTAAAACATTCCAGTAACAATGTGCAACCCTGCAAAACTGTTTGAGTTAACATATGTGTACAAAATTGTAAGTATCATTTTTAAATTTCATGCTGCGTTTCTTTTTTTGAAGAGTGTAGCTTCAAAGATATAATAATGAATGTAAGACTTATAATGCCTATGGTCTAAATGACTCAAAGGGTATTCAGGTATGTCAAAACTATATCAAAATTTACTTTCACTTACTACAAAATAATACACTTAACTACAACAAAGCGAAAACTGATACCAAACTTAATGTCAGAAAAACTTAAAATATTATCATACAACTGTAGGGGACTGGCAGACAATCAAAAAAGAAGTGATGTACTAAATTTTATTGGAGACAAAATTACAATATATTTTTTCTGCAATACACACATTTTAGTAAACATATTGAAAACCTTGTTAAGACAGAATGGGGTAATCAAGATTGTTTTTTCTCTTCTAACACAAGCAACTCCGGAGGTGTTGTAATCCTTTTTAAAAATAACTTCGATTTTAAAGGTTAACAAGATAAAACAGGACCTCGATGGAAATCTGATTTCCCTCAATGTTTCTACTGATGATGTAAATATATCTTTGATAAATATTTATGGACCTAATAAAGATACACCTACATTTTTAATAACATTCAAACAGTCATTTCAGAATTCAATGGTAACTACTTTGTCATCTGCGGAGACTGGAATTTAATTTTAAACCCAAAGCTAGACTTGCTCAACTATACACATATAAACAACCCTAATGCTAGAAAATAAAGTACTGGATTTAAAAGCCAGACTTGATTTCTTTATTTGTAGTGAAGAACTGCTAAATTGCATAACGGATGTGAAACATAAACCTTCATATCGCTCAGATCATTCAATGGTTATATTGGAATGTAAGTTTAATAATTTTTCTGTCGGTAAAGGGACATGGAAATTTAACAACTCCCTACTAAAAGATATTAACTATGCAAACCAAGTTAGATCAATAATACACGATACCATTAAGATGTACAATACCATTGACTTGCAAGAAGATATTAACAATATAGACTTTAACACACTACAATTTAATATAGATAGTAACTTATTTTTTGAAGTCTTAATGATGAATATAAGAGGGGAAACTATTAAATTTTCTTCTAAGAAAAAAAGGGAAGGGTTAAGACTACAGAAGGAATTAGAAGAAGAAATAGAAACACTAGAAAATGTGCTGAATATTAATCAACTTGAAGTAACAGCTCAAAAGATAGAAACTCTGAAAGAAAAACTAGAAAAAATTAGAAAAAATAAACTAGAAGGAATAATGATTAGATCTAAAGCAAGATGGATTCAAAATGGTGAAAAACCAACAAAATATTTTTGTGCACTTGAAAAGATAAACTTTGCTAGCAAAGCAATTCCTCGGATTCAAACAGATGAGGTCACACTCATAACTGATCAAAATCAGATTTTAAAAGAAATACATAGGTTTTATTACCAACTTTACTCCCGAAAAGATAATTTAGAATTTGAAATTGAAACACTAAATTTAATTACCCCACAACGTACCATAGAAGAATCAAATTCAATAGAGGGTCCAATAACAATGGACGAACTTTTGGCAGCTCTTAAGCGATCAAAAAAATGTGAAAAGTCCAGGCACAAGTGGTTTTACAGCGGAGTTTTATAAATTCTTCTGGAAAGATTTAAGCCATTTGCTACTTAAAAGCATAAATTTCGGTCTTGAAAACAAAATCCTCTCTGTATCACAAAGGACAGGTCTGATAACATGCTTACCCAAGGGAGATAAACCCCGGCAATTTCTAAAAAAAACTGGAGACCTATTACCCTACTTATTATGCAATATAAATTATTAGCATCATGTATCGTTCAGAGAATAAAACTATTTCTAGACAAATTAATAGACAAAAACCAGAGTGGATTTATAAACGGTCACTTTATTGGAGATCCTATTGGACTAATTATGACATTATACATCTTGCAAATGAAAACAAAATATCTGGAGAATTATTTAATAGCCTACTCATTGATTTTGAGAAGGCTTTTGATACTATATCATGGGACTTTTTGTACAAGGTTTTAAATGTTTTTAATTTTGGACCAAATATTTGTAATTAGATAAAAACATTGAATAACAATATAATTTCCAGAGAACAACAATTAGGTCATCTATCTGACCCAATTTATATAACAAGGGGCTGTAGACAGGAGGACCCACTGTCTCCTTATTTATTCATACTATGCGCAGAACTACTAGCCATTATGATTAGAAATAATCCAAATATAAAGGGTATAAAAATTGCAGACACAGAGTATAAAAAAGCAGTTTGCAGATGATACAACACTATTCTTAGATGGGACAAAAACTTCTCTTCAAACATGTATGGACACTTTAGAAAAATATGGTAACTTATCAGGCATGAAAGGTAATACAGAGAAAACGAAACTGTTTCAGCTGGCTGGCAAAAAGAAACCACCAGATAAACATTAAAATGATTTTGGATTTGATTGCACAAGCACATCTTTTAAATCACTTGGCATTACTTTCTGTGAAAATCTGAAAGAGGCATGTGAGCTCAACTATAACGACAAGATAAAATAAATACAAATCTGAATTGGGAATTGGTCTAAAAGAACCCTAACGGTTCTGGGTAAAATCACAGTCATTAAATCCCTGGTTATACCTAAAATTAATGACTTAATTGTTAGCCTCCCAAACCCCTCTGGGGAACAAATAAGAAAAATAAAATTAATTTGTTATAACTTTATTTGGGGAGGGGTAGACAGAGTAAAACGCAAACAATTATCACAAACATACATTGTATTAAGGGAAGGGTGAAAATGACTTCATTAGAATTTTTCTTTAAAGCCATTAAAATCAGCGTTTTCCGAAGGCAATTAAGCCAACAACTGCCATCACAAGCCATTCTAAACGAAACTCTTAATTTGGATTATAACCTGGAATACTGTGGCCCCAGCAAAATTAGAGAACTTGGAAAAAAATTTACAAACGCATTTTGGCAAGAGGTTTTCTCCTCATGGGCTGACTTTATGGCACTTGTTAAACCGGAAACCCAAGATCAATTAATGAGCAGTTCTTTATGGTTTAATGACCAACTCCAGATAGGTAACAAGTATATATATTTAAAGAATTGTTATGAGAAAGGCGTTAGATTTGTGAATGATTTATTTAAAGCTCCTGGTATTCTTCTGACTCACAGGGAGTTTGAAGAATTGTATGATATCAAAATAAACTTTATTACATATGCTGGTATAACAATGTCAACAAAACTGCTTTTAGGCATGCCAAACATTGATCAAGTTAAAAAGTCAGCTAATCCTATTATACCATTTTACGCAAAGATACTTTTTCAATACAAGAAAGGAACTCAACCATTTTACCAGATTTTTGTGAAAAATGACTATGTAAAACCTGTAAGTGAAGCCAAATGGGATCACATAATGGAAACAAATCTAGACTGGAGCAACATCCATTCACTTTCCTTTAGATGCACATTTGATGTGAGTCTACGATGGTTGCAATATAGAATAGTCAACAGAATATTAGCAACCAACTCATTTCTATTTAAAATAAATGTAAAAGATAGTGACAAATGTCACAGATGTCTAAATGAAGTTGAAACAATTGAACATATCTTCTGGAAGTGTACAAATGTTAAAAACTTCTGGGGAAAACTTTCTAACTGGTTATTCAAAAATGCAGTAAACCATTTTAATATTTCCAAGATTCTATTTGGGCTCACACTTAGCAATGATGACTTATTAAATACAATTTTGATTATAGCGAAGAAATATATATATGGATGTAGAGTTAATGAAAAAGATCCAAATATAATAAGTTTTAAAGAAATACTAAAATACTACTACTCTCAAGAAAAATATATCTATTATACTGAATGCAAACAAGAATCATTTCGTAAACGATGGTCTCTTTGGTTAAACATATTTGAATGAAACAAATACATTTGTCAACTGTACTACTGTAGCAAATTATACAAACTCTGATATAGTTTTGTTTTTGTGATATACCACTACCATCTAAGTGAACAAGATATAAAGACTCAAATTCTGTTGACAATATATTGACCTGTAAATCTGTCAATAAAAATGACCTGTCTTATGTGTACTTCAATTGTATCTATTTTTGAAGCAATACAAAAATAATAAAAAAATAAAAAATAAAAAAATTAAAAAAATGTACACACTGGAATGCATTTGGTAAGTTTAAAATTGAAATTAAACTGTTTCGATAAATGCCGGTTTGGTATGCCCGTTTTACTTACTCACAATTTGTCATTTCACCTCAGAAAATAATAAGAAAAAAGCCACAAATATTTATCTCATCTCAAAACAGCAAACATTTTCACAAATATTAACATTACCAACACGACGAGTGTTGTCCCATTGTTATCTATATGCAGTACGTTCATAGAAAAAAAGGCGATTGCCTCCTACTCACGTGTGTGTAGGTAGAAGATACCATTTGTAGTAAGATAGTAAATGTTAGGTATCACAGTAGAACAGGAAAGTTGGTTTTGCTTTATGCAATTTGAAACCGTCTGGATCATATAATTTTATTTGCGGCCCTGGGAGTGTCAATTACATATTTACCAGTTTGCTTTTATTTTTTCACAGAGTTAAAACTAAATTCCCTGACATCGAAAGTTGTTGGAGAAATGAAACCGTGCTACAGACGTATTCCAAAGCCGCCTTACACGTACACTGGCATGATTGTCACAGCCATCCAGAACTCTAACACCAAGAAACTCACTCGGACTAGTATCCATGAAGCCCTGGGTGAGATGTTCCCTGTCTCCAGGGACGCCAGGTACAGGGCTTGGAGAGATTACGTCCGTCACAATCTCTCCCACCACTGCTGCTTCCAGATGGAGTTAAAGAAGGTAGTTGGACAGCAGATCTTCATCAGCAGTTAGGCATTCCACCGCTTGAATACAGAGATACACCAAAGATGTCATCTCTATTCCTTCGCCAACATCTTCCACAGCCTCCGACCCAATCTATAAAAAGGAAGTTGGAGGAGGATACATCAATAAGCTACGTAACGTCAGAATCGATATTAACGAAGCGTCACCAGCCTAATATTGCTAACATGATTTGTTTACCCAGCCCAATAGCTGATTATACGGAAGATGAGATGTTGTTGAACGACTGGACTGTCCCTAACGTGTCAAAAACATTTCCAAGAAAACAGACATCGACATGTCAGTGGTCACACGATTCCGATTGCAATCCTTTGAGCGCTTCTGCCTACACTGATGGAACAACATCTGGCTACCCTCGGCATCTAGATCGATATCTTCGTGACTTTCAGTCTTCATCGTTTGACGGAATTCCTGAATTTAATAGTGTGTCTTCAAGCATCGACGCCGTATTTGGATCGCCTTCCCCTGACTCTAGTTCAAACAGAGAACCATTTACATCAGAACTACCTGCGTGTTCCATGATGTCTCGACCACAGGTTCCATCCAACCTCATGGCAAAGATTTCGCTGTCAGAAAAGGTGTCATATGATTGCATAGACGTCCCACTTCATGTACAGGGCCTTTATATTTCTAGTGTCTCCGGTTGTTGCACTAACTCTCCTGTCTTTTATGATATCTAATTTTGACCAGTTCGGGAAATTCTTGAAACGTCTTCACTGTATGTATGTTCTGTTACAAAGTGCTGTATATAATAAACCATATTTATTCTAAATGTACTATTGGTTGTTTTGAGTGAATTCTTAATTTGTGCTTTATACCATTTCCACATTCATTTCAAGTTAGATTTACTTTCCTTTTCGAGTGGAGTAAGTTAACTAAACCTATTATAACTATTGTGACGTCACATAGAATTTTTAAATAATATATTTTACAAACTTTTGTAGAAAATATATACATCCTTACTTGTATTTTTACTACTGTAACTGATAAGATATATACAGTAAGTGTACTGTATATCTTTACTGTGCTGTACATATCTTAACATTTTAACTTTGATGAAGCTTAATGCACATATGTCAAAAAATATTTACTTGCGTACATCTATTTTTGTAGGCATATATACGTAACAGGAATGTAGTCGTTACAAGAATACAGCCCAAAGACTCAATAGCATTGCTCGATATGCCTGTAAATATATGTCGATTGTTTCATATACGAATATCCTAAATAGTTATAAGGAATCAGATTTCTTGTCATTGTGTAAATCGGTATATGAAACAGGAGACTAATATATGTATACCGTACGACGATAGCAGAAAAATAATAGACACTTACATGTATATTATTTTTAAGTGCAATACGCAATAAAGAAAATGAGAGGAATTACAATAACACATTAAAAGAAACCAATGATATTATTATTCAAAAAGCACAAATATCAATAATATGAAATACAAATTAGCACGATACACAGATAACACTGCAATAATTCTCAACGACACATTAAGAACTGTTGAACAGAACATGTTTCTAAATTTTATTTGCCAAATAATAGAAAAAAAGGATGACAATGTTAAAATTGAAGGATAAGCTAAAAGTTGTGATAAGTTTATTCCTAAAAAATATATAATAACAATGAAAAAAAAAGCAATACGGACTGCAATATTTTGACATAATATTTTATAAAAGAACGACGAATTATTGCAAACAAATATATAGATTAAATGATAAAATCTATTGTTAAGTCCATTCCAGTAAAATCAGAATGCACAACCGAACTATAACTTTGTGATCGTCGACAATATATTTTAGTTCGACGACCTGATTATTTGCGAATAAGCTAGACTCAACAATTTCTGGTATAATATGTGCCTTCTAAAAATCCAAACGAACCAGTAGTCCAATTGTCCGATCGCTTTATTCCTAATATATGAGACCAAAGGAAGTATGGATAAAAATAAGTGGAATTTGTGAAAATCGGAAATTAAAACCTCAATAAAGGGAAAAGTCATTGTTGGATACATCGTAGACAAATCAGCAGTTTGCATATATATACGCCCGAATGTGGCGGGTCGTGTTATGGTGTGGGATCGTCCGGAGGTCCGTCCATCCGCATATTTTTTACCTTAAATTCGAATCACACTTAGTATCAGTGCTCCAAGTAGCATGATGCCACTCAGCTAGGATTGATTTTGGCGAATGTCTGAATACAATTGAGTCGTGCCACCTGGTAACGACGCGTTTCTGACATTAACCCAGGGGTCCTATATCACTAAGATAACGGATCAGGATAATGAGGTTGATTGATTGATTTATTTATTTACAAATTAAAAACATTGTTACAAAAATGTAGCCTACACATATACTTGACATGTTTCACAAAGAAGGTATATATGCAATGCATATAAGTAAATTAGTACTCTATTGGCATAACATATATAATAATATTGGAAGAAAGACTATGTTTTAAATATGTTAACTGTAGTATAAAATATAAGAATAATCCCAGTATCTATATAACTGAATATGTATAATCATGTTTTTTTTATATTTATTT
Organism: Tonicella lineata; assembly: GCA_034781015.1. NCBI lineage: Eukaryota > Metazoa > Mollusca > Polyplacophora > Chitonida > Mopaliidae > Tonicella > Tonicella lineata. The sequence goes on from JAVFBY010091786.1 coordinate 8,089, forward strand.
CATACGTTAAGTATGGCGGTCATGAAGCCATTCAATTTTATTTTCAATTAGAAGTAATAAATTGTAATATTTTTTTCCGTAACGTCCCACGCTTCAGTAGATTTCCTTTAAAACAATTTGTCGATGGATTTTACTGTCATATTTGGAACAAATATTTCTAAATTGATGTATGTTGTCTTACCATAATTAATACTTACATGAATAGGCCTATAGCTTGCCAAAATCTCATATTTCATAAGAATATGCTGAATAACAACGCGTTATGCTGCATGTCAAAATTATAAAAATAACACTTTGCCAAGAAAGGTTATGAATATCCTAAAATGTGAGGAAATTGAAATTATCTTACGAACAAAAGATAGTTTCAATTTGTGCAGTTATTTGGATTTATGTATATATTTATGCATTTTTTTAAAACTGCAAAATTTGCGCAACGATTACAAATATTCCGAAATATTTATACATTTTTTGCAATATTGTGATTTTTTTAGAAAAATGCTGAAGAGTCAACACAGTGAATTTTAACTTCTTATAAATATAACTCCCTAAAAATATATTTAAGAAATTTGAATAACCGTTTTTTAGATCTATGAATTGAAATAAGATCTGCAAAAGTATACATTTTCTATTTTTTTCTATACAATATTCACGGATCAGCATATAGTCAGAACCACAGCCTGTAGTAGTCTCCCACTGATAAATCTTCCACCCAGTAGTTTACCCCAGCGGAGATATGATACAAGTCTCCTTCAACTTGATGGTCATAATCCTTATTAACTCTCTTATTAACAGATTAACAAATTAAATGATAAACACAAAAGCCAGATTACTAGAATTATATTCAATTTGCTTTAACTTATTTAGGAAATGCGCGAACTATCAGGAAAAAGAAATTGTTATTCTTTAAGTTTAACAAAAAAAATGAAAATGACAATATTTACTCAAGCACAAAGTATCAAAATATTTGCTATATTTATATTTTAACATTCTTATTCACTTTATTATATCTTAAATGTATTGCATACACCGACACCATGAAACATATTTGAGTAACAGTAGTTTTCCATTTTCGTTGAATTAATTATATTATCTGTATGCAGTAACTGTTATACGTTAAGAACTAATATAACATTTTTCTACTATTTATGTATTAATTTTACAGAATACACAGATAAAAAGTCTGCATAAAAAGGATTTAGAACACAAACCTCCAGACAAACAGGGGTATTTAGGCATAAAATAAACAAATAATCAATATACTAGTACCTTATCCATTGTTTTCGTTTAGCTATTTGCCATTAGAATAAAGTATTGTCTAAATATCACCTAGCAAACACTCAGAAAGGATAAATAATTATTAAGTTATCGATAAATGTTTATTTTTGAGTACAAATAAAACATTCTTATATTTCACAATATATTATTATTATTAACATAAACATGTATGTACACTCCACGACCATACCAAGTCTTATGTCTGAATAACACCCAATAACCTCTCGCCGAAAGCCTTTCTGCTGCTAGTATGCCAGGTGCACGATTCCAGATGGAGGTATGTGGCGGTTCTAAATCTATAAAGTGATTTATCAAAAAGGCTGTCGGTTTTCACCACAAAAATATTCTCATACACAAATCCTGAAGAATAATATCTACCCTAACAGATATTGCACTTCACGATTTTTTTTTAAATGAGGGGATAAAGGTTGTTCATTAAGTAGAAAATTCGCCGTCTGCAAATTAAGGTTGCGAGTTATGTGAAAAGAAGCGATGTGTGGTAAAGAAGCGTTGTCTTATAAGGGTTCATTTAAATCTAACAAGTGTATTTGCAAGAAACTTGGCATATGAAATATGAGTACAATGATTTAGTTTAGGGCCAACTGAAAAAAATTGAGATGTAAACATTCACAAAATTCAATCAGGGAACAGGTGTCTACTGTTTTGGGGAATTTCACATGTGGGTGTCAAATTTATTTCACGTCGGTACCCGGTCAACCATATTTAATTCAAAATAAATATAATTTACAGAACAATAATCAGCTCCTGAAGTGAAATAACTACAAGGTTTAAACAGTCAGCATTTGCAGACTATACTATGTACTTTGCATATTAAACTCCGTGTTTCAAACTCTACACAAAAACACACATAAACAAAAAAATAAGGGGATGTAAAAATATCCCATTTGAATTGTGTATGTATACAGATACAAATATATTTTAAACTCAATGCCGAAACAACATGTATTAAAATTGTAGAAAATAAACGAAACTCTCATAAGAAAAAGGAGGTTTTCTCGATTATATATATATTGTAGCATGGTCACATTTAATTTTGTCTTCGATACACTTGCTCACCACTGGAGTTCACACCCGGGAAACATTACACTTGCAATGAATGTCAATCCTCATTAACATTCTAATTATCTTATTATTCTTAAAATCACATTTTTAAAATCATAACTTGTTTTCTTTATGTTTTAGGAAGAGTTTTTACATTGCTCGAACTGAGTTGATCCAAGCACCCCATGACACTATAGGTATTCTCCACTCCTAAAGAACCAGTAGGCCTACACTCCTCTTTACCATTCTAATTAACAACATAACCATTGATCACTACAACAATGAAAGACTGATTATTATGTCTGTTTATTGATAGTTTTCCAAATAAATCATGTAAAATTTTATAAGATAGAAGGCAAGGAAAAGTTGCAAATAATTTTACTTTTAAGCTTGACAACATAATCGCTTAACCTTTGAAATTCACTTAATCCTCGTTAAACCGTAATTAACAGACAAAAACCGTCATTTGGCTTTTCTTGTTAGACAAAATATCCTAACTTGGGTAGACAAACGCCATCAGTTTTCACAATAAAAATATTTAAAAACATGGAGTTGTTACGTTATATTCGTTTAACAAAAATCTACCAGAAACACAAAGACTTCCTGTATTGTCACAATTACTTCGCCGGTAGTGAGCGGTTCATTGCATGGCCTCACATTCCTCTCACCACTAGGACCTTCCTCTGTACATTAGTAGCAATAGTTATTAACTTTCTCATCAACGGCTTCTTATAACTTAAAAATATATGATGCCCAGAAGATTCAAAAGGATAGCAGCAATAATATTAGTGAGCGAATATACATAGCTACATGTAATAATCGGTAATGCCTTTATGACATTATTTGAACTACTGACTTTTCCCTGCTAAAATACTGGATATTTAAAGAAATGAAAGAAAACTGGTTATCGGAATTCAAATGCACAATAAGCACAGGAAAAAATAAACCTTATACAAACCTTTCTGAAAGAAGAAAATTTGATTTGAGTATTAATTTCCCTCTAAAGGTCAAGCTTTCGTGACCGTCATATCACATTCTCACCCTCTTTTACCGACACCACACCACGGAGATTATAGCATCGTTAAACCTCGGATAATCCTCACTAACACTGTAATTATCACCTTAATCCCTTAACAGACACTGACAGTTATTTGAAGTTACCATTCCCGGCTGTGCGACAAACCATCCTAACAGTAGAACAGCTACAATACGGTAGACTCTAACAGTCTTTAAAGAATAAAGGCTTATTTTGTTTATTGGGAGGAAAACAAATCACACGTCGTGCCCAAAGAAATACTCACCCACCATGGACCAGATAATGTGTATATAAAGGAGAATATAATCCTAACACATTAGTCTTATCCAAATCTAACAAGCGAACAACCAACCAACCTTAGGCTACATATCTTTAATATCGAAATGGAAAGATTTTCCTTACATGAGTTGAATGCTTTTGGTAAGTTATTTTATGTTATAATTAACTCAACATAAAAAGCAACTGCTAACTGGGCTCAATTTTTTTATAACAGGAAAATCGGCGAGCATCTGTTTTTTCCCAGATAGAAAAAAGTTATGAACTTTCCCTTTTTGCCTTAAACTGTTTTGATTTCCTTTTTTTCTTTAAAATCAAAGTAAAAGTTTGTATTTACTTGGGTAGCCTTCCCATGTAAATAAAGAAGCGTTATACAACATCAACGATAACTCGGCACAACTCATTTAAGCAAATTGACGCTGTTTGATACAAATTTCTGGCCGTCTAGAGCGCTTTATGTCTACTGACAACAACGG
>JAVFBY010091897.1:0-12211 GCA_034781015.1 Tonicella lineata
TCGGTTATGGATTTGAACCCGTAAACTAGTCGGGTTTGTGGTTTATAGCTTTCAAGGAAGTGAATGAAGCCATCAAACAAATTCTGCAGTTGATTTGATAGACCGTTGTGCTTGTCTATGCGGCTGCCCATGCATGCTAAAGTAGACAAGTTTAATTGTCTATACCCGCACCGCTTCGCTGATCTAACCAAACTTGAAGTTAACTTATGTAAAGAACAACGTTACAATAAAAACTATAGTAGCCTACTGGACTAGGGTAATCGTATGTCTTTACAAAGAACTCAACTAAATGAATAGCGATTTAGGTGTAATCTTTGGAGGTGTATGTTTTACCTTTTGTTGCCCTTTATGTTCACAGTTTAGGGCACTATTGGATCGGGGCGTTTGACAGCAACCCTCCCAATCAGTCCTATGTCTGGTCGGATTGTAGCAGGGTAGATAACTCTTCGATTACGTGGCACGAGGACGAACCTCATGATAAGGATGTAGATTTCTGCTTGAGAAACACTGAAAGTGGCGGCTTTTGGAGGATACGATTGTGCAATTTGACAGACAAGTTCATCTGTGAAAAAGAATTAGGTATGTCAGTTAGCTGTATAGGCAATGCTATCAGCCCTCTTCTTGTTACACCTGAAGAGAGTGGTGCTATGTTGACAACAGATTTGGCAATCGTTCCGACCAGTAAAGTCATAGGTTACCATGAGATTCCAGACTCTAGTATCTTCTTGACCGCCGCCAGCTGATATAGTCTGAGATAGCCTTCAAATGCTTAATTTTTTATATTTTTTTATTATTTCAAATTCATAAAGTTGAGATATAGATCTTTATTCCAGAGAAGACCCGATATAAATATTTGATTTAGAAGATTCTTAACTTTGATGACTAAATTTGACTACATGATTTCAAATAGAGATGTTTTGACAATCAATTAAATACAGGTAACCTGGAGGGGATTAACGGTCTACTTGCCAATACCCACTGTGCTTGTATACTTTTCTGTTGATTGTTTTTTAGACTGTTAGTTAGAACCATGCTTGTCTCCATTCACAGTCCATTCTGGCCGTTCACTGACACCACAGGTGGTTGATTGGCGTTAATCTATTAACAGATTAATCACACCTTGGTTAATTTCAACTCACAATTGACAGCAGTATAGAATACTCAATTTCACAGAAAAAATGGTTTATTTCGCAAAATACATATAAAAATTGTTTGTGAAATATACACAAAAGGGAATATGTCGGAATTCAAAACAAATTGCCCCGTAAAAACAGTTTACGTAAATACATGTAGTGTAAAAAAAGTAGCAATTTGAGAAAGAGGTAGCAAAAATTTACATTTTATGAAATATGTTACCCTGTACCACAAAAATTCAAATCTTTTACTTTTATACAAAAATTGGAAATCAAAACTTTCAGTTTATGGCAAAAAATGGAAAGTTCATAACTTAAATACAGAAACTCACCGTTTTTCTTTTTATAAACAGTTTGAGCCCATAAAGCGGTTAGCAAGCCTTTTCCTAAATTATTCCTAAGTATTTCATAAACTTTTTCAATCAAACAATAAACAAAATGTGGCTCATTTACTTTTATTATAATAAAATGTTACTCTTAAGCAAGTGTTTAATTGTATCTCTATATAGAACAAGTAAATGTCAAGAAATTAATTTCTATGTACTTTCTTTTTAAATTTCACCTTTCACATTCAACAAGGATGCATCGTATCCAGTCAGTGGGTGGGTGGGAGTTTCCAGATGTCCCAGTTCTGTATGAGCTATGGGACATCAGGAAGCAAAGTTGTTTGTGTTTTTTTTCCCCTGTCCTTGTCTTGTCTTTTATGTTGCCAATGATCAATGTCAAGGGTTGTTTCCTTCACCCATTGTGCTGGCACGCCGTCATATAGGTGAAATACCCCTGAGCACAGCGTTAAACCCCAATCAATCAATCAATCTTCCTGGTTTTCCACCTTGTTCACTGTCTATTAAACGTTTGAGCAATAAGATTCATATATGAAAGTAATAGAACAGATTACTAATGTTATCTTTGTCAAAACTAAGAGTTTGATTTGCTTTTATGCTTTTTTATTATTTCATAACGGGCACTATTAAACTTAGCATTACTGTATCTATGCCCTGTTTAAAATTGATGAAATAATCAGAATCATATTTTAACTAAAGGTGGATTTTTTTTGTAGCAATTCCATCTGTATTAAGGCCATCTGTTGCTAAATATTATTATGACATGGGAACTAGATATGTTTATAATCAATTTGCTATCAATTTTCTTATCATGCATGGGATGACATTTAATAGTTGAAGTACTTTATAGATTAATCCTTCTTTTGAAAGGAATCCACCATCTGTCCTTATTAAATCTAACTGGGCATAATGCTTAATCTTTATAGTTTCTAGATTAATCCTTGTTTTGAAAAGAAAATTCTAGACAACAAAACAAGTAATTTGTTAAAATCTATCAATTTGCTTGTAGGCTGTATTTTGAATGTCTCTAAAAATACAAACAGTTTCATGTAGTAAGTTATATACGCATACTGAAAACTGTATGCCAAGACAAAATCTTGTCACCACTTAAATGGATTGAAATTGTTTACACTTTTGGTATTAATGGCGTTAATGTAATTTGTGTTTTGCACATAAGTTGTACACTAATATAACCTCAGCTGGTCAATTACCGGAGTTGATAAACATTCAAGATGGCAGATCATTATAAATGGCCACTATATATCCTAATATTGTGAATTTGAAAACTAAATTGTAAACTTCTGTAAGATTTGTCAGTCGACTTGAATAGATACTTTGTTGATTAAAATGTACAATTAGTAAAGAATAATGTAAAATGCCATTTGTTATAAACCAAATGTTTGGAATAAGCACCTGATTATTAAAAAGTAAAGAAAAAGCTAAATTTGTAAGTTCGTTTCAGTCCATAGGATTGCATGTCAACATACCATTTCATCAGCTGATATCAGATTACAAGGAACAGACCCTTTACAATTTGTGATGTTCACAAAATAAACCAATATTGTGATGCCCTTGTTTCCGAATAAAAACAACTTTTTGTCAGGCCTTAGCTTGAAAGACTACAGCTATACTAGCTGTCCTCAGCAAAAATATGTTATTTTAATTCTAACTTTCATTTAACTGTGGGTGGTTACGTGGTATATTTATTCTCTTCTGTGTGTAGAAGATTTTCCTTGTAATCACTATACATGTTATGATGTAGTGTGAATAAGATTGGAAAATTCCACATCTATTATGTTATGTTAATTTAAGTTGCTTGTCTTTGTTCCTGGGATAGTGTCTAAACATGTCTTGTACCTATAGCTTTTTCTAGAACTCTTTTTCGCATGGAGAGTAAACAATTACTAAAATGAGGATTGTTAGTGGATGTTTAAAACATAAATAGATTCAAAACCTTCCTGATATTCCTGTTGGCACTTTTCAATTATGTTATGTAAATTAAGTTGGTCATCTTTGTTTCTGGGTTATGATAAAGTCTAGCTTTTCCTAGAACTCTCTTTTTTTCCCTGTGAACAGTAAACAATTCCTAAGATGAGAATGGTCAGTGGATGTTAAAAATAAAAGACATGTACATGTGCGTGCAAAACCTTCCTGATGTTCCCATCGATACTTTTCAAAAGCCAATGACAAAAAAACTAAAATATTAGAACAATTTTCTTTTTAATCCAAAAAAAAACTAGGTTATTGTGTTACTGGGATATCATTTAAAGTATATGCTGTTGCTGTTATTTCCTCTGTGACTAAACAATAAATAGTTAATGAGAGGTGTCAGAAATCAACATGTAACATTGTCCTCCATCCAGTTGACCTGAAATTTATTGTAAGAGATCTAGTTAAAGCTCAACAACTAAGACACGCAGCCAACTTCCTTTCCTCTGTTATCTGTTGCCATGGGAATCCAAGCATCCGCATCTCTATAAGCCTCTTAAGAGCATTGATTCAGTGATCTTTTGGAGCAATTTGAGTATTTCAGCTGCCATGTTATTATATTCTATCACTGCAACACACGATATCATTTCCTCCTTCTTCAAAGAGTTTAATTAATGCTGACTGCATTTTCTTATATAATTCCAATGATCTTTGGTAATCAATTCGAGAGGATCATTTAATCGGCTCTAATTACTTTCCTAATGATTTGAATAGAGAAATTAAATGAAAGACTCAAGCAGAAGAATAACACAGCCTGGGAATATGTACTGTTGATGACAGGTAAATTTAGTAAGAAAATTTGAATGAAAGCTACATGTAGGTCAATATTTTTGGGGCTGATATTCATGAGGACTAATGTAAGGATTTACTGAATGTAGGGTATTAACTAGTAACTACATGTAAGATGAACAATGCACTTGTGTATTTACATTATTAGTGTCTATGTTTGCTGTCGTTTGCTGTTTCTTCACGGGTCTTGTTCTATAGCCTCTTATGTAATTTCAATGGCTTGTCTTTGTGTCGTTAGTTGGATAGCTGACTCCTGTTTCAGAGCCATTGACATTTCTATTGGTTTTTCTGAAACCCCATTTCCCTCAAAGACTTAATAGTTTCCTAAGTTGAGAATCGTCAGTGGAGTTTAAGAAGGAAAATCAATGCAAAACCTTCCTGAAAGTTTAGCCTGCCTTTTAAAATGTCCCCAATCAATGCAGCCTTTTGTGTTGGGTTCATTTTAAGAACTTCTCATACTTTACTGTTCATTGTTACTTTTTTTTTTACTCTCCTGGCTTTTGAACGAGTCCCAAATGAATGAAGCTAGATAACTATTACAGAATAATCATATTTTTGAAATGCATAAAATCTAACAAACAATTGAACGGTCATATGTTCAACATTCCTTTGACATTATTTTGAATTTTCGATATTTTACTGTTTATTGTTTTTTAACCATCCTGGCTTTTGAATGAGTCTAGTAAAATAGGATGCTCGTTACAAAGTAACAGTATTTCTTAAAAGGTCTCTTTTAATAAAATACACACCAACAAATTCCAGTGAAACTATTAAACAAACAATTGAACACTCAAATATTCAACCTTTTTTATTCATTCTTTAGTCTTCGTTCCATTTTCCAATTAAGATGGACATTTTTATTTGTGTTTTCCCCTTTGAGCATGAGAGTTGCCAAATCAAATTTGACTCAAACCAGCAAAGAAGTTTTGGAGGAAAGGACACGGCTAGAACAGATTGTGGAATGAATTATCTCATAAAAACTGCTCTGGTACTCTATAAAATTTTGGAAAAGCAACAATAAGACTATGGCAGCCAGGATTGTGGCATGAAACTGTTCTAGTATTATTTTTTTAGAAGTATTTTTACTTAATAGCAAAAAGGCATAGACAGGATTGTGTCAGGAATTATCTACAAGAACTGCTCTGGTAGTCTTTTTTTAAATTTTAGAAAATAAACACAAAAGAATGGCATGAATTATCTATTAAAACAGTTCTGGTATTCTACTTAAAAAAAAGAGATAAAACAGACACTTAACAAGATTGTGTCTCATAAAACAGTTGAGGTAATCTTTTTAGAGTACATTTTAGAGTAGTTCAACTTAGACTTGAGGCTATGTTGACATGATCTCCTGCAATAACAAGACCCTGTTTTATTGACATGATATACAGAACTGTGTGAGTAGCTGTGGGTTGTGACTTGTGAGGACATGTCAGATGAACTGTGTAGGAGGTGTTAAGCAATGACAGTATAAATGTCACTGGGTTAAGATCCAATACTTAAGCAAAACCACAACAAGCCTCAAAATCCTAAACTTTGACATCTTAATAGCCATGTCCTATAATCTAATTTTGTTTCTTCTTAACTAGGCTCAACACATTTTGAAGCGGATCGAAGTTTTTATTTAGGCAGTCCTACATGTGTCTGTTTATCATTGCCTGTCAAAACCCTCAAAATTTCTCAGCTCAATTTGACAGCTTAATGAAGTTCATTGGCCTTTATTACACAGATTCTTACCATTTCATTTGATCAAGGATCATTAAAGTCTTGCATGCCATGTGACACAACCATGAACTCATCCAATCATCTTCTTTGCTTCAACTTCATTTCATCAGCACTCCAGCTTGTTGGAAAAAATACTCTCTAACTCTCATTTTTTGTATTGAATTCTTTTTCATAAATCATAAATAAAATGTCCAGAATTTTTTTATTAGGTGTCAAGTTGTCAGTTCTGTCCACAAATTACCACCTAGGTGTTTCTCAAAGAAAATGTTCTCCTTGGATAATTACATCAAAGCTTAAAACTGAGAAAAGCCCCCAAAAATTATTTTGGGTTAAAATATCATTTTCCTCTTTTTTTTTTGCCTGCTACAATATAACTGTTTTCTCATAAATTCTCAAATCTAGAAATTCCTGACCTACATGCATGCATTATTGATGTTTTAAAATATGAATTGGTATATCATTATTTTTTTTAATTTTTATTTTGTAATAAAAAGTATTTCTTATTAAAAGTCAACATTTAAGGATATGTTTTAGAATCTGATATTTTCTTGAATGTCTTTTATTTTCTTGTGGGTTTTCAAAACCACCACAAATTTCAAATCATTTATCCCAAGCGAACTCCTTAAAAGAATCTCACTCTAATAAAATACACTGTACACGGATTCTCTATTTTCCATCAGCACAGCTCATTAGCCTTCAGTGCCGTGTGACATAACTGTTAAAATCAGCCAATCAACTTCCCATTGCAGAAATCCTCTTTCCTACTTTTCACATTACTGATCACTTGCTCGTCGTTAGAAAAGTCTTCTGTTAAATGTTACAGGTCACACTTGTGGTTTCATTCGTTAGCAATCATTAAAGGCGTAGAACACTTAAAAAGAGCATAATGCAGTTTCCATAAGTTTTGCCCTTGTATTTTTCATACCAGATTGTTTATATCTTCATAACATAAAATTGTTTTTGTCAATTTTACTCAAATCTTCCCAAAAATCCTTCACAATAAGGGTTTGTTATTGTATTATGTTTGTTTGTTTGTTTGTTTATTCACCAATAAGTATAAATACATATACACTAAGTCAGACAACAACAGACATTTAAATATAATTTTTAAAAAATAAATATTTAAAAGAACTAAAATATGTATACATATGCATCAGTACACCCACACACCCAAACATATACCTACAAGCACATATTTAATAAATGTTGGACGTGTATGTTATTTTTGTTTGTAATTATGTAAAGGATTCTCTGTGAATATTCATTAGGACCAGAGGCACTACATTAATCTCTTCCTGAGTTGTCGTTTGTGCTTCCCTCTTTTAGACCGTCAACGGCTGGGAAAGTAGTCCTGATCGGCATCAAATTACCAATGCCGGCGAATTAATATTTGTACACAATTGAATTACAGAAAAACAACAGAAAACATTGCTAAGGAAGTAAATATTTTGACGTTCACAGAAAGTTTTATTGAATAGCAAGTCTTATTCATTATTCATTTGATTAGGAGTCCATCTTAAGTTAAAATATCCGGAGAAGTAAAGTATGTGATAATCACAGTGTCATGGTTTTGTAATCACGGTGTCATGGTTTAGTCCTCTATTTCCCAATGTGTATGTACAGTTTGAATGTACATATATCCCCGGTGGAGACATGTAACATTTTATTTCTCTGCATTTATAAAAATATATACATGTATACTGTACTAGGAGAACGTAACATTTTCAATAAAATATTATACTGAATGTTTACTGTCAGAAAGCAATGCTGTCAGATAGGTTAAATGCCCCTGAGGATGGAACACCAATCAATCAATCATTCAATCAGTTCTTTATTAAAATCTTTCAACACCAACACATTTAAGACGACCCTGTGACCTACATGTATAGCAAATTTGAACTGGCTATTTCTTTTAAATATTTGATTATGCTTCTTTGACCATTTTTTTTTTTTTTGTTGAGGTAAATATCTGCTTAAAATGTTGGCAAAATTGTTGTTTAGTTCCAATGATGGCATGTCTAACTGCTCACAGAAATGTTCCCAGTTTTTGAGTGCATCTGGAAACTGCCAGATCTCTCTACAGGTATACTGTATTAACTCCAACGTGTTTCTCAAAGAAAATTATTACCTTGAGTTGGATACAGTGGTTAATCCAGAGACCCGTCCACCCGCCTTTTGGACAGGAAAAATCAAGTTTGTACAGGCAAAATTTGCACTTCCCAAATTCTGGCCTTTATTACTTAAAACTAAGTAAGAACCAACTATCGCTTTCCTGGGCAATTTAAGCATCAAATTTTCATGAAAATAATAAATATCATGACCCTTTCTTCGATATACCAATATCTGTCTTCTGAATAATTCATAAAATTAGGGCTGAATACCATTTCTTTTGATATATATTTTTTCTTCTTCTTAATACCATTATTTTTAAAAAAAATTCAGGTCAATTATTGCAGATATTGTGTCAAATTAAATTTGTCTTTTTGATGGCTGATGAATCTGTCATTTAGGTTGTCTTTATATTACCTTCATTATAATTGTGTCTTTAAACTCTTCACACTCAAATTTCTTTACCTTCATCATTTTAAAGCTAGCAGTTGGCGATTGCTTCCTGGTGCTCACAGAACTAAAGGGCTGCCTTTAGGAAGCCGATTTGTTGTGACTTACTAGTTGACATGTCCTCGTCCTGTCCTGTATTTGATTTTTTGTCGATGACATCAAGGGTGGTTGCCTCATACAGGTGACATAGTTTTAGCCCATTTAGCGGTTAACATAGGCGTTAACATAAATCATAAATCTGAAACATCACAAAGAAATAAAGCCCCACTAACCTCTAAATAGGCTATAACTATTTATAAAAGGAAAATCGGCAAGTTTATGTATTTGTTCATTTTTGCCATGAACTGAAAGTTTTTATTTCCTATTTTCTTTAAAATAAATCATGTAAAAGTTGGTATTTATATAGGTAAATGTAAATAAAGACAAATTCGACAACAGTCCAACTTTTTAAATACTTCAAACATTTTTCTTAGCTAAATTGTGTCTTTAGAAAGGAAGAAAAGTGTAAATTTGCACCTTCTCTGGGAAGCAAATATCAATTTTACTTCAATCCCATATACACCATTTTGTTATTTTAAGAAATTGTTTTGAAAGAGCTCATGAAACTAGAAATTTGTCGGAAGTTCCTACATGTATGTGACCCATATACGAAAACTGTGCACGACTAGGTTGAGGGCTCGCTGTCAGATACAATTGCCTTTGGCCGTCTAGGGCGCTTTACGACTAATTATAAAGACGGCAAACATTGCATTATATATTTTAGGTAACGAAATGTCATTTTAGTGATAAGTTGTGTGCTGATATTGTTTAAACAACCATCTTGTTGTTCGGTAAGTGGGGCTTGAACAAAGAAATTCCATAAACTAAATAATAAATTGCAACTCGGTACCAATATCAGTTCATCTATGGAGATGGTTCTGCGTTATCAAACATTTACATTAAGGTTTTTACCACTACCTAATTTTTAAAAGTTTTGCTAAATAATATTCGAAATCTTACCTTTCACACAGATGAAACAGTAAGAAGTGTATTGCTTGTTCAATCCTGTTTTGGCTACCCTTGTCACTTTCTGTATTTAAGAAGTTAATGTCGTTGCGTAATTGTTCTGAAATGACAGCAGTCTCGGTGTTTAGATTCATCTTTTATTACATATCCTTTTCATTCGTGTGCCTTGGGGAGCATGTCAAAATTAGGAACTCTTTTTCATTCCGAACGGAACTGGAACTCTTTTAACCGGAAGCCATGTGCGTTCCATAGGAACTGTGGGAAGAAAAAAACAACTTAAAAACGGACAAATTAACATATACATAGACGTAAAAAAAACGTATAAAAAATGTTCCAAATACATTCAAAAAGGAAGACAAGGCTTTGGATTTGTTTGTTTGGAACAACAATGCATGTCTCAGGAACTGATGCATGGTTGAAGGGAACGCCTTTCAGTTCCTGTGGAATGCATTTCTGTTCCTACAGAATGCGTTCCGGCGGAACAAAGGGTTCCTAATTTTGACATGCTCCCTTAATTTTCACCAACAGATGGCTGCTGAGTCATTATTTGTGATGTCCTGTCATTGTCGTGTTCTGTTTTTGATGTTGCCGGTGATGTCAAGGGTGGTTAGAGGTTTCCTCCACTAGCACTCTGTCAAACAGGGAAAAAAAACTTTGAGCAAGGTATTAAACACCAAGCACTTTCACTTCATCTATTTTATGATGCCCGTGCATTGACCATGGGTTCACTATTGAAAGATTGATGACTTTTGTCTTGTTCTTTTGACAGTTGATTGCCCTGCGCGTTAACATGTGGGTAGATTATTAACTGAGAGCTTCTGACAAAACTGTGCTGTTTAGTGCACCTGAGATCTGATGTATAAGACAACTTTACCAATGTATCATTTGTACTGTCAAGGTCATCGTGTCCCCGAGAAGAATTATTGGTGCTGAAATAGTGTTAGCTTCACGTGCGACACCTGGAACTGTACTGCCTTATCATGGTTTCCAGTAAAATGAAAGAGTTGTCAAGATATCCATCAAACAAAGGATATCAATTCTCTCAAAATGTCTTGCAAAATGGGCTGTTGAAATGCACACATCTACAACTGGGTTTCTTCAGAAATGTTAGATAACATTTTAATAATTCAATACAAATAAACCCATTTTAGTTGTCCATGGACAGGAATGTTGTGCATTTCAACATGTGTTATAACATTCATGGAGGCAGTCCCTGTCAGGTCACATATATTTATCAGTATGTTATATTTTATTAATAATTGAGCAAGATTAACATTCAACTGATTTCACACTATAATTATAATTTTAATTTTGTTTTGAAAATTTAAGTACATTTTTATACAGTTTATTATTTAACAAGCGCGAATATACATGCATTGATACATTTAAGAAAATTATATGCATGTATTTTCTTTCTCCATAGGGTCCTACTTTGCCGCAAAAGATAGATAAATCTTAAGGCTTTCTAATTAATCATTTGACTGATGAGCCATTTTCAATGTATCCCAGACGCAACTATGCATGTCAACCTTGGGTATCAATGGTAGTTTCCAGGGTGACTGCGAGATCGCGGGCTGCTTTTTTAAAAAGGGGTTTCTCCTGAAAATGCAAATGTTGAGGCCTAATCAAGCAAATAATCTTATTTATTAGTAATAAAAAACACATGTATTATACAGGGTACCTAAGACTCTAGGGTAAAGTAGTTCAAAGAAACAAGCTACATGTAGCTTTAATTGGTCATATATGATTAATAATGCTTTTGAACAGCAAATGACATCTGATACACACTCTCTCATTACACAAGCTGTGTTGACGTCATAGGTACATGTACAGGTAACGCAAGCAGTGATATTGAATTATTCACTCAGAAGTGGGATATTCTGTTCTCACAAGACTTGTCTAATACGTGATCTTCAACAAACTGGCCTTTTATGTGTAGCGACTAGTCATTCTCCCGCCAAAACTGGGGTTAGGAGTCGTGCTGTGGGTGGGATTAGGCAACCTATCAGCTGTTTAAGGATGGACAGCCCCTTCAAGGTCAAAATTTGTCATTTATTTTTTTATTTGTTTATAATAACATTCTCCTTTTTGACCTGCATTTAGTAAAAAAATTATATAAAAATTCTAGTTAGAAGTCAGTTGATTTTAAGTTTAAAAATGTTGATTCAGCTCTTTGCAAGTGTACAGCTGTATGGGTTTTGCCCAATTTCTAGTACTTCATTTTTGGTCAAAATTTAATTTTTCAACTGTTTTCCCAACAACCTTTTGAGCTACACACGTGAAATCTGGTATGCCTGTTACCTGTAATTAACATAATAATCTAGTAAACCTTATCTCAGATTTTATGAATTCAGCTTACTTTTTTTAATAATTCGTCTTTTACTGCAGAATTCAAATTTTAATCATAAATTTTAGGAAAATTGCTATAAAAAGAGAACTAGGCAAACAACAATAAATCTGAGATGTGTTTTACTAGATTTTTATGTTATTAATAGGCATGCCGAATTTCATGGGGTTAGCTCAAACAGTTTTCTTGAGAACAGAGTTGAAAAATTAAATTTCGACAAAAAATGAAGTGCTAAAAAAAAACAGGCAAAACCTGTCCATCTGTACACTTGCAATGAACTGAATCACAATTATCAAACTTAAAATTGAATTTGAACGACTTCT
>JAVFBY010092008.1:0-12210 GCA_034781015.1 Tonicella lineata
GCTATAGCCGAAGTCACCTATGTGACTCCCTCTGTACCTAAGCAAGTCCACTGGGGGATCGAACTCGTGCGGTACATTGAAGGAGGAATGGTAGTCACACCAGTCAGACGCTCTAACCACCAAGCCACGGTGCAGGCCCCCTATATAAAATGGAGCCAGTTATATACCGGCGAAGGTTTTAATCAAATGGTTGGTAATAGGCCTTCCCTAAAACTGATTTATCTCCCCTGTCAATCTGGTCGCGATACACTTCCCGCAAGTATACGCCTCTGTTTTCAGTGCTCGAGTACTTGCGGTAGGTATAAGCACAGCACCTGCTTGTACAAAAGAGCTATAAATAAAGAGCAGACCACTCATCTTTTAGCAAAGGGCAGTAGTCAGGTTATTTGTTCACTGGTACATGTAGGTTTGTAAATCAGGTTCGTACTAACCTTTTGGCAATAGTGACTGTTGTTGTTGTTGTGGTTGTGGGGTATGATGACCGGAGCTTCTTGACATCACATTTCTACTCACTGGTACATGTACCTCCTGTAATATAAACAATTACTTAGTTAGGAAGTGTGTTTCTTTATACACATGAAGACCACAAGGGGAAAACCAGAGATGGCAGTTTTGTCAATTTTGAAGAAAATAAGAAACGAAGTTTCAAGACACATGCTATTTCATTGCACGACTAAACTTTAAATCATACAAAATATGTCACAGCCTTGGTTTACGGTAAAGTAATATTATGAGAGGAAACCTTATGTTGCCAACTATTGGCTGGTGCAATAACCCTGAAATTGATAAATGTGACATCACCAGTTTTCCCCTTGTGGTCTTCAGGTTATTCATTGACGATATGTTTTGAACAGTGAACATATTGACGAATCAGAGGAACAGTAGGACTATCGCGGACATCAAAAATGTTATGTGACATCATGACGTTATATCCCTACAGCATTTTAAAGTCAGTCCTGTTTCAGTTCATTCACACAAAAATGTCAATTTCCAGCCTTCTATAATAAAAAGGTTATTATACAGTGTAGAATCCAATATGTATTTTATTGTACTCATCCAAGTTTTAATAGTTGAATGGCTCAATGCCTGCGGTGGCTTGTCCAATACAGACTTTCTACTCAAAGTGGACGAGAACATTAAAACTCCATATTGGATTCTACACTGTATAATAACTTCATGTTCTTCTTTTCCCAGGATCCAGTCTGACTGAACTGTGGAATAGATATATCCCATGACCTATAGAACTACGTCTTGCACCAGATCAATATCTCCTCATGAGCAGTTTCTTTTAGACATGATTTTGGACTGTGAAATAAAAAACTGACACAACAAAACCAGACGAGGGTCCAGGGGCCGCCTAGGCCCCTGAAGCTCTAGGATCCTTACACTGCTGGAGATGCATTCTGAGGGTTTTCAGGAGTACATTTTTTTTTTTTTTTTTCCTTTAAAGGATTAACAAGGACACTAAAAAAAAATATATATATCCGATCGGTATAGCATACGCAAAATCTGCAATGCTATATAAAATGCCGTCGGCCTATACGCTTTTTTTAAATTCATTATGGAGGCCTGCTTATATCTTTGAAATGTATCTTATCCCAAATAATTACATTCTTTATTTTTCTTCGATAAATGTTTAGTTGTTTCACAGAATTATTCTTCCATTTCAGTATTTTTTTCCACTAGCAAAACTCAGCATTTTGGGATGCACGAAGCAAATTTCCAAGTGAAGATTTTCCCCGCCTTTAGTGATTATACATGTAATGCATCAACACAGACAAACACGCATGTATCGCGTTGCCTGAAAATGCAAGTGTCTTCATACAGTTTTACCAACAAAGAATGTACAAAGCAACACTTTTCACAACAGTATATTGCATGATTAAACCCGATATACGTGATCATTCCGCCGCTGACAATACATGCCTATCAGTGAAGACGTCTGGAGCTACCATCATCTGTCCATTAAAGTGAACACATTCCCGTACTGCAATCAAACACGTGTTAGCGAGCAGACATGACTTATAGCGCAGCACATATATATATCGCTAAACTAAAATAAAATAATTTTAAAGGTTTTTAGGTGGCGTGCGAACCCTGCATGTTTATAATATTGTTTTTTATTCCTTGTAGGCCTACTAAAGTTTATCAAAGAAATGCTTCGGTCAACGTAGGCCTATACCGCTCATAAACAAGAGTTCACAGCAATTTAGCCTTGTTCAACGATCCAATGTCTGGTAAATACATGTACATGATTGTTATACGGCACGCAGAATGATTATAACGTCCAAAACACAGTAGGCCTAGTTATAGGGTCTTTATCATACATTACGTGATGCGCGAGCTCCATATGCATGCGTGCCCAACTGAATATTTCTGACGAAAAATCATGTCTGCCTAATGTAACACCTCTTAGAAAAATCAATAATATTTCTTCTAATTAATTTGTTGCTTTAGTATGTATAGAGAGATTTTTTCATTTGTTAGATTGGAGATCTACTTGTCAGACGGTGAACCAATGGGTGAAGGAAACCACCCTTGATATAACTGGCAACAAAAAAATGACAAACCAATGACAAAACTGCAAAAGGTTTGAAAATTTACACTGCAACACATTTGCTAAGTGTGCCTATTTCAGAGAAATGAGGTATAAATGGATGTTTAGTTTCTGTAGAATAACTACCTTGTCAATACTTTGTGACCACTCTGTAAATGTCTTCCTGGTGTACTCATCAAGCGCTATACACAACTGTTGGTACTGCGATCGCACTTCTTCTCCCGTGCCTATTTGAGGCAAGAAATGAGCTCGATCCAAGATCTGTGGTGGGAAGAAAAATACAACAGTTACAATGTATATCCATTTTCAACTAATAAAATTAATGGAGGTATTTTTTATAAACGTTCAGTTTTACATTTTCTTCAAGCCACATGACATGCATCGAATGTTATTGTAACCAAAGTCATAATTTCCCATTGTGCCATTCCTACTAAAACTGCATTTTCCCCCCCATTTTCACGACAGATACAACACAAAGACAGGACGCAAAACAAGATGCCACAACAATCAGCTTTCAATTGCTCATTACATGAAGAGCACCGGGACAGAGTGAAATATTTATTTGGGATACTGTGTTGGAATGGACTGTATAAATGTGCTTTATTTCACTGCTTATTACATGAACATTTTCAGGACTGTGGACATTGGATTTCTTGTATGTGTTAATATGCTTTAGTTTTAATGCAATGAATCATTTCATATTTAAGACAGTATTCATATATTTCACAGGCACTGCCAGTAAGCGGTGTTAAAGATTGTAGTGAAAATACTGATTGAGGACTGCATTTGTGAGGAAAAGTAAGTCACAGATCGGACTCTTCAAGCTGTGTTGCGTTCGTTCAATTTGATCTGTCACAGTTCTGTTGGCATTAAATTGCATGTGAATCATTTTGTGATTCATTTAATCATTCAATCAGGAATATTTTGAATGCCAAAGACTTTTCTCAAAGGACTTTAAAGTAAATTAACTTTGACGATTTATACTGTAATTTCTTGCAATTGTTTTGTTTTAAGTTTGCACTCTTTTGCCATTTTACTTCAGTAAACTTAATGGTTTCTTTTGTTTGTATAAAATTTATTTCCCTAAGGTTTTTACCAAGACTGTTAAGAATTAAAAGAGAGGATTATAATACAATTTTGAGACTTTATGACATTCTAGATGAGACTATAACCCATTAAATGCTAGAACCCTTCCAATGCAGATACTGCCTAAAGTAAAGTATGTTTGAGTAAAGGCATAAGTTGGGATAAACAAGAAAGTCTATTATGGATAACTTCATAATCCATAACAGTCTTTCATGTGTAGCGGTGTCTGTCTAAAATGAATCTATCTTACCATCATACTCCTTTCCACTCTTTTCTTTAGCATTCTCGCCCAGCTAGCAGACCCAGCAAAGTGAGGGTGTTCTGAACTCTGAATAAAAGCTTTCTGTGTGAACTCCTTCTTAACAGCATTTAGTTCATCGTTAAATAGATTATACACATCCACTGTCTTCTTGTCTATTGTTCTCTTTATTGCCTGCAGCAAGAAATAACAGTTTTAACTCTATCAAGACATAATTAACATAAGCTACTATTTATTTTATATAAATTAATAATAATAGCTTTATTACACCCAATACCCAAACACACTAGTAAAATCAGGAACATAATAAATTGGTGGTGAATGGCAGGATTTTACTGAATTAACTTGACATACATGATCAAATTTTTCTAGATTTGAGAGTTTATAAAGGTTTGGCTTATTTCAATAATGTCTAAAAATAAACTTTATCAGGAAATCGTTTAATGGCATTCAGAATAACAATGTATCATATTACTGATCACTGATAACATTTTGGCTGCATAATTTACAACACCTTAAATCTTGAGGAATATTTTACTAACAACCCTGTCTCAAAATATAAAAATAGATATAGAGGTACTCTATGTTAATTAAAGATTGATCAGATTTGAATAGAATAAATACTAAATTAACTGCAAGTCAATGTTAGGCTGGTAAATGTTGGCGGCAAGGAGATACATTGGACATTAAGGCCTGTTTTACGCGATCAGCATTCAAAAGTAACACAATTTTATAACATCACAGGATTTCAAGGCCCACATTGCGGTGAACCACTATGCTAGGTGTTGATTTCCCATGATCAGCTGCTTTCTAAAATAACTTGTTTGGCAAAGTCTAAAAAAACTGATGACACAATTATATTTTCAAACTGCAGAATTAACCAAAATGCAAAGTTTCTCTTGATTTTGTTTAGAGTACTGAAAAATAGCATTTTAAAAGAAGCGTCCACAAGAAGATGAAGAGCAATAACAAGAATGATAGTTGGCTTAGGAACTAAGGCCTTACAACAAAGTGCTGCTCTGCAATTAAAATGTATGTAGTGCATAATAGTGAACTTCAAGGTGCTTGAGATTCTGCCATGAGATTAGCATGCTGGACTTACCTCCCTTGATGACAAATGCATGTAGATATCTAGTAGCTCGACCCCTTGTTCTACCGTAGTGACGGTCTCAAAGGCTGATGTAATCACATTCTGCATCATCACCTCTAAATCTTTGATACCAGCTCGGAATCTTAGTTCAAAAGCAAATTATACTATATTTACATATTTATTTACTTATTTATAAAAGCATCATTTCCTCTAAATCTTTGATACCAGCTCAGAATTTTTTTTTTATAAATGTAGAGAATCAACAATTTGCATGCCTTTAACAGGGGTTCAAACCTGGGGGAAATAACCCTGAGTATAACATTAAAGGACAAGTCCAGCGATTTCAACCTGAACTTATTATTTTAAACATTTATTTTGTAAGACATTAAAGCATGTCACATTGGGAACTGATAAAGCATAGCCGTTAAAAGTGGCCGCTAAAAGTGACCGGTAGAAGTGACGTAAAAAATCCCCGATAAACCAGGTCTCTTCTATACCCGTCTAGTCGTGAATGCCTCTCTGCACAGTTTAGCTTTGATGTGTGCCGCTGTTTGGCTAGTAGATGTAGACGCGTTCACTGGGAGACGTACAGACCGGTACATGTACCTCATTATCTCGGTGTTTTTTGACGTCACTTCCGGCTTTGAAATTAACTAATTAACGGCTATGCTTTATTGGTTCCCAATGTCACACGCTTAAATGTCTTTCAAAATAAATGTTACAAATAATACATTGAGGTTAAAAAAAGGCTGGACTTGTCCTTTAACGGTAAATGTAAATAGGTAATGAAAAATTTTGTATTTCTTTTGACGATACGTTTGACTAGATATAATGGTCAGGCCTTCAAGGGAATTGTTATGATGGGACGAAAAAAACACTGGGAAAAAAATTTAAGTAACCTATTAATTTATTCTACATTTGACACCAGCGAAGTCATTGTGGGCTCAGGGTCCAGTTGTCAGTTACAATATCCTCTCTAATGGGATCCTGCCGTACTACTAAACAACTCTATAGCCTGGTGGAATAAACTTTTGGACAAGAAAATATACAAATTAGAAACATGGTTCGTACCTTTGGTCTTATTTTAATTTCCAGACCTTTTCCAGGCCAAAAATTATAATTTTCCAGACCCTGTTCAGGGTTGTCTTCACTTTCCCAAAAAAAAATTGGTACATGTGTAGCGTTATGAATACCTAAAAAATCAGGATATCCATAAAATGAATCAAAAGGATTTAAATTGTTTACCCTTCACTTGAATGGTGTTTCAAAACAAAAATTACAAGTATTTGTGACAAATCCTTTTTATTTTAGCCGCCTTATGGATGATATAACATTCCAGGTACAGTGGCGCAGTTTTTTATACCTGAAATTTAAAAACAAGTCTTATTGAAGCGATTTTGCCTGCATGGTTACAAAACAAATGCATGTGACCGACATCAGGTTTTAGTTTTCAAGGCCTTTTCTAGGACCCAGTCCATAAAAGTAAATTTTTCAGGCCTGGAAAACTTTTTCCAAGGATTGTCAGGCCCCATACGAGCCCTGCTAAAAGATTTATTTATTACTCTCACATATAAAAGTAATGTACCTGTTATAGTTGTCATGTAATGAGGTGGCTTTCACTAACCTGTTATAGTCGTCATGCCATGAGGTGGCTTTCACGTCTAAGATTGTGTTCTTGACTTGTCGAAGCTGATTCAGGTTTTTCTCAAAGGTGGATTCTATTTCAAGAAGACCACGGGCAATCTCTGGTCCTTTCTGCCCTGGAAAATGTGGCATCTCCGTCTTATTGCCATCCTCTCTCCGAGCAAAGTGGATCTGAGCCTCACAAACCTTGGGATAAAATTACTTGAATAAACTCCATGTTCACAACATTATCAAATGTATACATATAGACTTAAACGTTTGAAATATTGACTCCATGTTGATTGTTGATAAGAGGTTAGAATCTAGAGCTTGTATCTGAAGTCATGTACAGAGTGTGGAACAGTTTTTAAACAAATATAGTGAATAAAATTTAACTCAGGAAAAATAACAACTGAATAATCCGTCCCAACTTTGTGAAACTAAAACTTATTGTCAGAATCAGGTGCAAACAATTTATAAAGGGTAATAAAACACAGATGAGTTGAAGTCCTGGTCTTGTATTGGTTTCTATGAGAAATTACTAACTATTGAAACTAACGATAGTTAGATAAACTATGAATAGCTAACTAATTTGAAGAAGCATCCATTGCGATAAATTTATAGTTGAATGCATTGTTACAGCCCTAGTTCCAAGGACAAATCCAAGCTCAAATCGCTGAGATAGTATGAAGAGAAGTACAAAGGGCCTCATGATATCTGACTCCCTGGCCACAAAGCGGCTAGGACTCGTATCTTGTGCACAGAAACCCCCGCTTAAGCCACATCCTGGTCACCTGTCTGTTCGTAGGTCAATCCTACCATCTCAGCTAACCAAGATTAGAAGCAATAATGTTCTTGGAAATTTCCACATTACATTAAGCCTTAAAAGGAACGAAAAGACGCCTATGATTGTCTTTCACCTCTTTGTCCTATTAAAGCAATAGACAGCACTTTCACAAGACACATTAGAATGTGTTTGCCGGTTTAGAGAACTTGCAGCCCTGGGCATCTTTCATGCTATGATTTGTACCACAAATTCTGGGAGCATGGCAATACAGACAGATGCACAATGCGCAGTGTCTGATTGATCTAACGTTTAGCACATGTAACTCCGACTCTCGAGCTGCAGAAGCAAACGCTAGCAGAAACTCATTTCAATTCTTCTGAGGCCTACACAAACAGAGCTCCTGATAAACCTTAGCACAAAAACAAATCTCATTCAGTAATAAGTGTCCTGACAAGGATTAAAAAAACGCTGCAAACTCCAGCAGCACTTCTCAAGAAAATTACGCCTAGAAGGAGACTTCCTATGCGCTTGCCGTAAGGTGCTGGACAGAAAATAAACACCAACACAGCTTGCACTGAATCCTGGATCTCAGCATGGGGTACTTTAACATATATTGGGTAAATTCAAATGCCATCAAATTATGTTAAGATTCTTGTTTAGTTGTTTGTACCCGGCCCTGTGTGGACGTAAATGTACAATAAAATCATCTGAATGTGGAACTGAATCTAGCTTGATATAGCCCACTCGTCTGAACCAGCATAGGAGAAGGCACTGACTTCTACAGATGCCAAACAAATATCAAATCCTGATTCACCTGGTGACTTTCAATTGTAAATTGTTCACATCATTGCTAGTTTGTGGCAAGGTGCCAGGCTGATTCTGGAAAGTGGACATGGCACATGCAGTCAAAACTCTTACTGTGCTGTTGTTTCGGTTGTGAACCAATGTTAAAAGTATAAATTTTAAGAGATCTACTGAATCTGACCTAACATATAGTCAACATCATCAACAACTTCAGTTTGTAACATATTAACAAAGAAAAGTTTCTTACCTCGAGTAGATCTTTACACCTCTGTACAAATGCATCGACTTGAGCAAAGATACTGCTCTTATCCAGCACCCAGCCCACTGTGGAGAACTTGTGATGAAGTTTAGAGGTCTGAAAATAAAGAAGTTATAGGACAATTATAAATTTCTTAATACCAGTTTGGTATTTTCAAAATGTACTTCAGACAGTGTTTAAAGATGAGTATTATATAAAGCAAGACAAATCTTGCATTATTTATTTGAAATCATTACAGTATTTATTTGACTTGCTGGATGGATGGATGTAATCAAACTTCACAAATTAATTATAATTTGTATATTTTTAAACTAAAACTTATTATTCAGAAGGAATACTATAAGTGCACTATTACTAGAAACTTAATCTTGTTTCCCCTCAGGTCTCTCCCCTCCAAAGCTGCTAAATCTTAAAAACAAAACAGCAGTATTCCACATGACACTTTTTAAGAAAACATGTATAAGATGTAAGAGTACTCTTAAACACAACTTGCTTTCCCTGGTAGAATTGTGAAAACAAATCGTATTAATGAGATGGCTCACCTTGCTGTAGATTTGTTTCCACTGCTCACAACAATTGATACAGTCCTGTAGACTTTGAATACCTGTCTGAGCATAACCATCAAAGATTCTCTCCAGGTTAATGTCGTCGCAACAACGACGTATAATTTCATTACTCATCTGTCAAATAAAAATCAATATTATATTTGTATAGTCCTTATTTTATTACTTACATGTCTGATAGCTGAGACCAAGCAAAGATTAAATAATATACATTTGAACATACATGATATATATATACAATGATATGGTACAATGTATGTTTTAATTCCAACAGGAACATCAGCTCAAAGCATTTGATGTTTAAAGAGTGCGAGTTGACCAGCAATAGAGAAGCTTGTTTGTTTATTTGAATGGTGTTTAACGACATACCCAAGGGTATCTCACTTAGATGATGCCGGATTCTCCACTTCTTACTCTGTACTATTTATTATGGTAGAAAACTAAGGGGAAAGATTGAAAAAAAAAATACAAGTACCAGGTACAGCCGTGTCATGAGTGACTAGTGCCTGCAGGGGATCGTGAAAGTATAGACAGCCCAAACAGAGCATTGGGAAAACAGGAGTGACACAAAGTGAAGACGGGCGTTATAGATATTAGTTCACACTGTTGTAATTGGTATGTTATATCACAATACTTATTAATAATATCTATGAAGAATACCAAAGATGTACAAAACTCCAAATTCCCCCATGTCATCTTTGTTATGATGCAGATAGAAAGGCAGCCTTGAATGTTGAACCATTTAAATAAACTGCTGGGAAAAGTTTGCTAGCTTGAAAACCTGTTCCTACCATTACACATTACAACATAGTACTCATAGTTCTCTCTAACAATCTATTTTACCATTGACAACTGGTAATCTGAATAACTGACCTTTTTAAGAATTCCTGTGAGTCTTTCCCTGGTCTTGTAGAATTCTGAGTTTACCCAAATCATACGAATAAGGTGAAGGATTTTAGTTAACATAGGAGGGATGTTTTTGGGTTTAGCATCGGCCAGTTCGTGGCAGGGGTCCTTTAAAACCATCAGAAACTTCAGATTGCTTTCCGCTTGACGAGAGCCATCCTGCAATGTGAAAAGGGAATACAACAAGTGTTCAGTTGGTACATTTAAAAACAGGATATATATACATGTATATAGATTCTTATACTGGTATATATACCCAGGGTGGACAAGGTCAGTGACAGTACATTTAAGGTGTTCATCACTACCAACATAGTCATAGTGATATCAATTTAAAAACAGGAGTATCACTGTACTTTAGAAGTAATTTTATAATATAAGACAAGTAAGCTATTACTTATTTAAAATAATAATCTTTTTTGAGTGTTTCTTTGATTGGTAGTGTTTTATACAAAGGTATGAAATGTATGATGGCCTGTACAAAAACAGACTATATAAATTATTTTAGTCCATTTTATTTAAATCTCTTTATATTTTCAGGTGATTAAAGCAAAAAAATTCACTTACTTTAATTTGACTAGCTAGTTTCATGAATGGTTTGACATATGACGATTTGGCCAGAGTGAGAACCTCTGTTATTTTTTTCACTCCTGGTTTGTCTAACTGTTGACTGATTCCAGATAAATCGGCACATCGATTCTTCCAGAACTCTATCTCCTCTAAAGGACCGGATGTCTCTGCCATCTCAAATGCATCTTGGGAACTTAGCACTTCCTTTATCTGTCTCGCCCAATGGATCATAGCAGCTACAAAGTAAATTGTATTTATTGATTAGGGTTTTATGCTGCACTTACGGTTATTTAACTCGCATGATGTCATGATAGTGGATTGAAATTTAATGAAACCACACTCAATGTCACTGGTAATAAAGACAACCCAGCATATGAACAGGATGCACACAAAGATTCCACAACGAATCAACTTCCTAATGACAATTAACCCAGAGAAGCTACATCTGATAAGTGAAAACCTCCTGATAAATTGTTAAGGAACAGGATTTATTCAATTTAAATAAAAATAAGTAGGCCTAAGGAACAGAAACCTTACCCTGTACTTAGTTAGATTAAAAGGGTTAATATCAATTCCATGATACTTATGACTACAGATAACCATGAAATTGGTTAATAAGTTGTAACCAGGGTAAGAAAAAATGCAAACATTCCCGGGAATGCCTAGTGTCTATACTAAAAAAATAAGATTTATAATTTTAACATAGATGTCATGTCTCCACTTTGTGTTTTCAGTTTTAACCTTAGGTATGATCTTCTGATAGTTTACGTTCGCATTACTTATCGCCAAGGCGGAACTGCTGTTCATTTTTATATTTACTTGACACATTTGTGACGGACTCACCCAATATTGAGATATGGAATGTTGTATGCCAAAGATGAGTCAACGCTTTAAATTTATATATATAAAAAAAAATGTAATTATTTTTTTGTTGCCTAGCGAATTTCCCGCAATCTTCCCGGGAATGAGATTACCAAATTACACATTTTTTCCTGCCCTGGTCAAGGGAGGGGGAGGTATTTACTTAAAAAAAGGAAAGATGTTTATAAAATAAAAATATATACAAAATATTTTTTTGTTATTATGGCTCAAGTTTTTTTCTTATTTATGTTTTTATTTATTATTATTTTTTTTTTTTGTTTTTCTCATTTTCTGTTGATTATTTAATTTATTCCATTAGCTATAATAATACCACTATCCTATGCAGTGGTTTATCTAAAATATCAAATCAGCTACGGCAGACCAGTGATAAGTGTGATTACAAGGAAGATTCATCATACATCATTAGACAAACGGCAAGCAAGAGTAAGCTCCCTTTGTTATATGTTGCCTTGCTTTTATAGGGGCTTTTCTCTGTTTTTCTTATTAAAAAACAATCCATTCTTGCGCCAGTTGACTTTTCCAAAGTTGCATCACGTTTTCCAGAGTAAATGTAAATCATGTGCGTCAGTCCAGTTGTTTTCGCGCATCTGTGTCAAGCTTAGATTTCATATTGATAGCCTTGTGAATGAAGCTCTATAACCTCATTCTCTTCATTTCCGGTTTAGGTTTTAGTTATTTCCGGTGCATGCAAACAGGGTTTTATACATATAACATGGTGGCCATACACGATGAGAAAAACCAGACCCACGACTCGAAAAAATGTAAATTTCCCGGCAATTTGACGACTAAACATGAAAAGTTCCCGCCATATCGCACAATTTATAATT
>JAVFBY010092119.1:1837-12209 GCA_034781015.1 Tonicella lineata
TTTCTATAATAGAAATGCCATAAAAATTGAATCGTTCAACTTTAATCATCGTTCATTTTCAATGGACATCATGTAATTGTATCATTGGGTGGGCGGGATCTGTATAATTAAAATATTTATTTCGCCCAGCTAGCTACCATTTCTGATGATGACGATAGTTCTACTGGCTTAGTTACATTTGTAGCAGTAGCAGTTGCAAGTACAGGATATAGTTGAAGAAGCCAAGAGCTAGAAGATAAAATGTGAGTTCAATTTGACATTGCTGGTTTGTCTTGAAAAATATGAAATAATCATTTGCTGTTAACGAGTGCTATTTAAAATAGCAAATTTGACATGGTGGGTTTTTTTTTTTTTGGAAGCTTTTTGTTTTAAAACTATTTCTGGGCGAATCATCTAAACCCTGTGATACCCGTTAAGAAGTCTGAGCTAGAACATAAACTACGCATTTCTTAAGAGACAAGAACCACACATTACATAAAGAAGTCTGAGCTAGAACATATACTACGCATTTCTACAGAGACCAGAACCACATGTACTGTTACACCAGACTGCCAAATGAGTGGTGTCCGATCATCTCCGATGAGGAAAGAGATAGAAGATATTCTGTGAGTTAATTGATGGTAGAATGTTCTGGTTGTTTGCGTGTGAGCATTTTTTTTTTTTTCTTTGTGACGAAATATTATTAATGTAGTTTGTGCATAACCCAGATATATGTATACAGATATGTTCTCGGAAAGGTTATTAGAAAAGATGTGAACGGATGTTAGCGATTGCTTTGGAACGGACCTATATAACCAAGAGATAGAAGATACGGCGTAAGTCATTGCACTCTTTTTGTTGGATGCATGTACTTGTCAGTCTTGTGATTTATTTTAGTATTTGTTAGCAAATTTCTCCAACACATGATCGTCTAGTACCAGAGGCTACTTTCATCAATAAAAATGTACAATATATTAGTTGCATCTAGCAATGAAGGTATTGCTACTAAGATATCGTACAATATTTTTTGTATGATTGAACCTAGATCCCCAAATGCGAATCAAGAGATAGAAGATAAAAGGTTTAAAGATTTCTGCGTTCTTGGTACTTTTGGTGATGAATATTTACTTGTTAGTAGTTGATTAGAGCAGGGATGTGATGTTAAGGCAAACGACTGATGGGGTTGCCCACTGCTTACAAGAACAAATTTAAGCGAAATAAAACGGTTATTGTAAACATGATTCATTTTACATCCTTGACCTTTTAGCTAACCATACCCGACTTAAACCATAAATGGGCAACCATTCATAATATAACATCACATCACTGATTAGTGGTTATTACAGAAACCGCTGCAAACCTGCATAACCTCACAAGATTGTTTTGCAATGATAGACTGCAGCACAAACTTTATAAGATAATATCGCATTGGGGGGGAATAACTACCCTGTGCGTCAAACGGTTGATGGAGTCCAAGAAAGGTGATCCCGTGGACCACATGTTCGAACAGTGCAGTTGCAGTGTTGGTCCCACAATATTATCTATTCAGTTAAAAGTTACACACCATTGCTTGCTTTGTTGTGTTATCCAACTTGATATGTGAAAGGCTGTTCTGATAAAAGATGGGAACCATTTATCCTTGAGTCCTTGACCTTGCCTCTCCTGAGAATGTTGGACCTGTGACGCACATGTGGGTTGATGTAAGACTGATCCAATGGTGTGACGGTCTAGAAGGAAGTCTTAAAGAGATAGAAGATATTTTTTTTCTTTTTTTCTGACAGGTTACATTCTGTATGGTTAGTAAAGGCCTTCTAAAGACCATGTTATGTACCGCGACCATCATAGCCCTCAGTTGAGAAAGTTAACCATTGCAACCCCTTACTTCACCCATGATCCATTGAAAGATTGGGCAAGAGAAAGAATATATCCCCCTGTCCCACAGGCTCACTGTTCGTTGCATTCAAAAGGTAGGCCTAATCATGTAGCAAGAAAAGTTGCCTTTTGGTGTAACCTCCCCTGTACATGTACCAGTCATTGACCGATGAGATGGATGCTTGATCAAGAGATAGAAGATATTTTTCTTTTTCTCCTACTTTCCCCATAGGCTGTCTTGTACTACATCCATTTAGCAGCCTTGACCCCCTGATATGAGAACTGGGGATGAATATGAAGTCTACTACAACCGTTTAGCAGTTTTGACCCATGTTATGAGAACTGACAAGTGATGTGACCTTGCCTGTAATAAACTGGGGATGAACCTTGGCTGGCACTGAATGATGGCTGCTCAAGAGATAGAAGACATTTTTCATTTTATTTTTTTTGTACAGCTATCTTGGCTGCATCGCTCCTTTAGTGCTGAAATACCTGGATGGTGCCTGCAGTGTTACGTTGATGAGACCTACCAAGAAAGTGTTTGGTGGAGTGAGAGGCATTACTGTTCAAGAGATAGAAGATATTTTCTTTTTATTATATTGAGTACAGCAGTCCCGTCTTCATTCCATCCTTTTGTTGAACGATGTATACTTATAAGCATTGAGGGTGTTCAGTTTGGGTAGACGTAAACGGCTTGAAGTATTGTGACCATGTTGATCTGAACTAATGGAAAGACGTGGTTTGGAATATTCTGTACTATAGGTACGCTTCAAGTTTTACAAAACTGTAGGAAACGTTAAGCCAAAAAAGTAATATTTTTTAAATTTGAATATCACAAGCACTTGTAAAAAATACTTCCAATATTTAGTACCGTATTTAACCAAATAAACAGTGATTCTATTAGCCTGAATACAGATTATCCTAACTATTTTGTGGGTCCAGATTTTACTTCTGGTGGAAAGGTGGGGTAACCGTTTTCCCTATCCACTGCCAGGTCACATTGTAAATATAGCATGAATAACCTGTGTACTGTGACCATCCTAACCCTTTAAGTCTTGATTGAGAACTACCTAAGCTGATATTGCTACAACCCCCTGCCTCGTACATGATATGAAAGAATGGACAAGGGATAGATGTATTTTTGATTTAAATTTTTTTATTTTTTTTTGCAACGGGCAGTTCAAATCCTGCAACAAGAAATTGAACTTGTGGTGTGACCAACCCTTTGAACTTGTGGTGGGAGTCCGTGTGACCTCCCCTGTACCATGCACTTTTTGACATTGAAGCTGCTTGATCAAGAAATAGAAGATATTTTTGTTTTTCTCCCCATTTCTCCATAGGCTGTCTTGTACTACATTCAATCAGCAGTCTATTGAACCGTGTTATGAGAACTGACCATGGTGTGACCTTGCCAGTGGTGATGAGTGCGAAGTCGGCACTGAATGATAGCTGATCAAGAGATAGAAGATATTTGTCACCCCATTTCTCCGATGGTTGGCCTGTTCTAGTCTGCAGTCCAAGATGTGTAATGATAACTGAGTGACCTTGTCTGTGCAAACAGTTCAGCCATTGCACAGTAGACCGTTGCAGGATGGCTGCTTGCTCAAGAGATAGAAGATATTTTCTGTTTCCTCCCACAGGTTGTCTGTTCCATTTGCATTTAGCAGTTCAAAACCTGGTAACCATAGCAATCACTCAAAAGTGTGACTTTGCCTGTCCTAGCCTGAAATAAGTGGACTTCATTTTTACCTGGCATGGAAGGAGTGCTGCTTGATCAAGAGATAGAAGATATTTTTTTATTTCTCACAGGCATGCATACTTATTCCTTCCACTTACCTGTTTGAAGCCTAGAATGAGCCCAACATGACCAGCCATGACGTGGTAGAAGTAGCTTGATCAAGAGATAGAAGACATTTCCTTTTTATTTTGTACAGCTATCTTGGCTGCATCCCTCCTTTAATGGTGAATATCTTAATGGGACCTGCTTTGTTGATGTGACTAGCGAGTAAGATGTTTGCTGGACTGAGAGAAGGCCAACCTGTTCAAGAGATAGAAGACATTTTCTTTGTTTCATTTAGTACAGCTGTCTGGTTTTGTTGAATGGTGTATACTTATTTGTGGGTGTCCAATTTTGGTAGACCTTAAAGTATGATGTGGCCTTGCTGATCTAAAAGGGTTCCGCTATACATCCTCAAATGGTTAGATGAAACTATCCTCCCTGTTGACTGAATGTTATTTTGGAATGGAAAATGGTTTGGAATATTCCCTCTAGGTACTCTAGGTATAGTTTTACTGAATTGTGCACTAAATCTGGCTTTGCAAACAAATTTACACTAAAACTATATTTTTTAAATTTGAATTTCACTAGCACAAAAATATTTCCTATATTTAGCTTTAAAAGATTATATAAGTCATTGAACTGTTTGGCTAGTTCAGATTTCACTTTTTGGGGGAGGGTGGGTTTACCTTTACATATCTTCCTACATGTGGAATGGTTGCAATGAGTCTACTGGAGATTTGCGAACTTCAGCCCTCATTTGTCTTTATTCTGCTAGTTTCGTGGACATCTGGGTAAAACGCTAATCTTTGAATTTGAAGACGTAAGTTAAAAATATTCAATCAATAATTTGAGATAAATCCGAAGCCATGCTTTTATATAGGAAATATCTGCTATAGATTTTGTTAAATTAAAAGTTAAATTGAATTTATATTCATTAACGTTTTTAATGCAGTTCCAGTTAGATATGTTTTAAGTAACAGATGGAAAAAAATTGTTTATGTACAAGTATTAATTTTAGCTTGGCAGAGAGGAGGCCAATTATATAATGTATTTTGGGGGGAAATGTTTTGGGCTTCTATCATTTCAGGCTTTATCACATTCCTGTTTTCTTTACACTGCAAAGAATTGAACTGACATGGCTCATTTTCCATAAGTATCTGTTCTTAATATATATATGCTTTCAATAGCATGTGTTAAAAGGATTAACCTTTTTTTTGTGTTAATTGTTTTACCCCCACGTCATTTTTTTTATGAGTAACTTGATTAATATAAGTAAATGTATTAAGTTTTCTTTAAAAAGATTTGTCAATGTTTTGGTATTTCCATATACTCTCGATATTTATCTGCTTTATTTGAACTCAAATATGTCCTTAGTTTAAACAGTATTTTTATTTCACAAAAGAAATTGGATTGATGAACCGGCAAAGCCTATATAAACATCTTTCCCATAACATAATACATTAACAGTTGTGCATATATCAAAGTATGGAAACATGGATGAATTGACCAGAATCATGATCTTGAAATGTAATAACACAATGATGACATATACGTCTTTATGAAGCATAGAACACCATGTAACTGAAAGGGGACTTTGATTCACTTTATATTCAGGCACTTACTGCAGAAATAATCACTTTGTTTGTGGCCCAGTAGATCAGATGGCTTTATGGCGTTTTACAGGTACTTACTAAAGTTCAGTAGTTGTAACATCTTTTTATTTGCATATACTTTCCAATGTATCTACAGTCCTCATTCTGAAACTTATATTGTAGGTTAGTATTTTAAGTTTACCATTGCCATGCTGCATTTTTATGCTTTTCACAGGTTCTGTATGCCAGACTGCTGTACATAGTTCAAATGACCCTTGAAGTATCAAATGTGTGTTGTGCGCAAGAAACAGTATGAATGAACCACTTGATGAATTAACTTATGGTCCATTTTATTGTATTCCACATTGCCATTTGTTTTAACAAAATAGGCTAACACTAGTTCTGTATTCACATACCCAGTCATTCTTTTCTTTAACAGATCTATTTGTTTAATATTAATAAACCTGTTGCATTTTCATTCTTTAAATTATTAAATAGCATGTTGCCTTTGATACCATGATTTTTTTGTTTGTGGCATTGTTTCATGGAATTCATGTAATTATTGCTTTTACATTTTGTATAACCTATATTTCTACTTTGTTTATTGCTTTGGTCTGTTGGGAGAATTCTTTTATATTATAGATAGGTATTGTTACTTGCCATACACAAGTTCATTTATTAATCTTTCAAAACCTGTAGGATGGCTACCATCAATCCCATGCACTATCACAAACTCAAAGTACATTGGTATTTAATTTTATATAGCTTAATGTACCTAATTTAGTAACATTGGTCGGTTTGACAAGCAGAAACATACAAAGATTTGTTTTATTATATATCTAGTTGACGCCTTCAATTCTTTTAGTAGTTAATAATACCCAAACGCTACAAATAATAACCTGTGCTAACTGAATTAATGTTTGTGGGTGGGAATAACATTTTGCTTCCTTAAAGGTACATTCATGTATATAGATGCTTTCCCATCACCTTGTAAGTCCTAAAAGGCCATCCACACAGTCAGTTCTGTATTCTCCATTTAATAGGTATAATGTGTTCTTTTCATATTTATTGTCTCTTGTTAGTTTTCTTCGTTATAATATCATTAATCTATTGTGCTCTGAGTTAGCACCAAAATTATAGCTTCTGTTCATTTTTTAACGTTGTATTTTAATCTCATTTTCTCTACAAAATTATCAATTTATGTATCTTCTGGTTCCCTTTTTGCGTCCTGTGTTTTAATCTCACTAATTTCAACTACTCAATTGTTTCATTTTCTTTAATTAATACATTTTACAGTTTTGATTCAGAACTAATCTGAACAAACCATGTTATTGCTGGTATTCAATATTATACTGAGAATTTTTGTTGATTATCACCATTTACAATTTAGTGTATTAAGCACCATTTAGGTAAATAGAAGTGTTGGATGAAAATGTTAACATAAATGCCAATGTAGAAATAATTTTAAAAAAAATTATAAGGAGGCAAATACAGATAAATTATTGATAGCTTTACTTGCGCAAATTACTTACACATTTTAATTTATTCCTGCTTGCTGATGGTCAATCTGTATTGAATAGGGGGAGGGTGGGGATTTATAATGTTTTAAAATTCTCTTTACAGCTTTTTAAGGTGACCATCTACTTGTATTAGAATTTGACGGGCCGAGATTGTACAGGGTAAATCAATGCGCAGGTTTTGACCCAATTTGTTTTTAGTTCTTTGTATAAGACTTAATAATTGGTTGACATAATCAGTAACCGGAACATTACTATACAATCACTTCATTTACATAATGCTAAAATATATAATATAATTATATGAACCGTATTTTGGCTATCTAGCCTTGTAGTTATCGATTCATTTAACATTGGGACTAGGGTGGGGAAAATTTACCACTCTTTTTCTTTCTACAGGTCTACTGGCCCAGTGGGTTAACAATTAAACATTCACAGTTAGTCCGAGGAATTTAATGGAATTCAGCAGACTACATGTATAATCTGTGGACATTTCTGCATAGAAATAACAGCGATGTAGTTTTGTGTACAAAGATTTCAGGTTTTTCGTATCTTGTTGAAATTTTCTCCACCAGGAAACATTCTTTACAATGACTTTGGTAGTTATGATGGCAATATATAGGTTAACATAATGAGGGTGGTGTGGATAGTGATAAAAAAAGCTTTGGATTTCCTTACATGCATTGCCAAGACCATGACTAGGCAACAATATTACACATTTATATACTAACATAAATTTGTGAATCATGCTTTATATATTCAAGATTAAATTGCCATTTAAATCCTCAAAATTGAGCTTTTAATTTTATGATTTTAATACATAGTAAATGTGTAGATCGTGTTTGCATTTGTCTAAAATATGAATTTTGTGCATATGGATTGGATGAACATGTGTGGGATGGGAGGGGATAATGGTCGTTATAACCATCTGCTTTTTAAGGTTCTGTGCATTACCAAAGGTACCATAGAGAACAGCAAGAGCTTGTGGTGGCACAAGATATAAATGACATTTGACCCCAAATCTCCTGTACCAGGTTTGCTTGTGCACGTAAGAAACATGCTTACAGATTTTGAAAGTCTGCTGCTTAACTGCTTTTCGGTTTCTGTTAAATCATTCATGTGTAACTATAAAACATTGTTTCGTACAGTATCTGTTTTGTGATATTTTTTGTGTGCAATGTGCGGTTATATAAATAATGGAACTCCGTTTATGTTTGGTCACGGGTGGACGGGTGGGGATAATTACAGCTTCACTGTTTTTTTCTCAGCAGGAAACTAAGTCTAAGTGACTTTTGAACCTTCAATGCACAACTACTTCTTCCAGACAGTTACATAAAACAATTTTAAAAGGTATATATTCAGCGCATAAAGGGTTGTATTTTCAAAGTGAATTGAAAGATTGTTATAAGTTTCTCTGCAGTTTTTGGATATATATTTATTTCACATTCACTCTTATAAATAGATGCCTATTTTAGCCTGTGCATTGTAGATGAATAGGTCATTTTGACACTGGTTTCTGATTGACCAGTTGAGCTAATCTTATAATAAATTACGTTCATTTTTTAGCTATTTTAAGATTTACTGTTATTTCTTCTGTATTTTTTTTTTTTGTAATGACAATGCAATGCATCATGCTGGACAGATTTACAATCATTTATACAAATTATTCACAACTGTATTAAATATTTTCCTGTCGGGATATTTTCAACATGATCTAATGGCCACAATGGGATTTTTGTTTTGGGGTGTTTTAAGGGAAATTCTTTGCAGGTTTATAGTATGCTACTTTGGAATTTCCTAAAATATGAATGGTTACTGTTTGGCCTCCTGTGTGGAATGAATTTCCTGATTCTGAGATTATGTTGGTATGGTTTAAGATAGTAATGTAGCCCAACCTAGATGACAAAATAAAGACATTTTTATATACAATCTGTAGTTAATATATTTATGAAAGTAACAAACTGGATTTTAAATAATGTTCATGGATGAAAATATTTGTTTAACCAAGAATGAAGATAGACAGCAAGCATGTTGGTAGATAATATATTTTAAAGTGACCACAAACATTTTGTATTTTTTGGAATTAACTACAGGTACCACAGGGTAAAAACCTTTCTGATCAGAGGGTTTAGGGAGGCGTTTTATATCCCTATATTGAACGATGCAACATGTTTTCAGCTAACCCTTTGTTAAACAGGTTTTATTTGGAATCCGTCTATAAGCAAACAATCACTAATTGACAACCTAGCTTTACAAGTACCCCAACAAATCTATGCAAGCCATACTCGGAAAACCATGGAGATTTAGGTTAAAAAAAGTTGGACCCATGTGGTGTTCCTGTGTGAAATGATGTAGACTTTAGTACTGGATCTTGTCTGGTAAGATAATCTTTTACAATATTATCTGCCTATCCAAATACTTTTTACCATATCCATAACTTTTCATAAAGCCTTTTTTATGGTTCTTTGTCCTTGTCATGTTTAAGAGAACGGGGTTCTATCAATCATTTTATTCAAATATTCAAAATAAAAACCGTATTACATCATTCTTGGTTATTTGCTCAGTATGGAGGGGGATTTAACATTTACTTCACAGATTTGGGTCCCTTTCTCCGGACTAACTTCCCACTCTAGAAGGGATACCGAAAGGTTGTAAAAGCGGACATAACGTTACATATCCATAAGTTGGTTAGAAGGTCCAGAACCGAGCTTCAGATAAGGTTTAGGTCTTAATTATAAATTATTTTACCCAGAGTGCATGTTTTTTTTCTTGTACAGTATTTTAAAGATATTTTCCAAATTTCCAATATAAAAAAACAAACGTTTTATGTAACGTTTTTATTTTTAAGTCTTCCTAATTCACAATAGAAAACATTCCATATATATATTTATTTACTGGTAAGCACCAATAATGTATACAGTAGTTAAATTCAATCCAGATTGTCCATATTGCCAACTTATTGTGTTCATGAAATTTATTGGGCTATATATCAATTGGGATATGGGGTAACCCGGTATAACTAAATTTATTTCAGAGCTACTTTTATTGGTCCCATGCAGTCTCCCCTGAAACTGAAGCTATTCGCTCATCCTATTTGTCAGGAGTTTCCAAGACCTTTTAAGAGTTGAGGTTTTTTGGTGTAGCCATCATTATGTTGGGATTAAGATCTACCACTTAGTGATTTGTATGGTAACATTTTACAACTTGCATCTTTTACATACAGCAACTCCTGTCTGAATTATTTTATAAAACGACCAGTTTTGTGAGTTATGACTGAAGCTTTTTCAAAATTTTGTAAATTTGAATTAACCTGGTTTAAAATAAATTACTTGTTTAAAAAGTTATGAAAAGAAAAACACATATTGAGAAAACCAGTTCTTGTATATAGGGTTGTGGGATTAACGACAACAACTTCACAAGTTCATAATTCAATTGATTGCTATGGCTGTAGTTTTAGATAAATGGTTTGAATATGCATGTTATCACTTGTCTCCATGGTTAGCATTGCCAGCTGGCTTCAGTCAATTATATCCATTTTATCTTGCACAATAATGCAGTCTTTTTAGCTTATGATATATTTATTGAACGGACTTATTTGACATAGTATTTTGCAATTAGAATATTGGGGGGGA
>JAVFBY010092230.1:0-19430 GCA_034781015.1 Tonicella lineata
AGTGCACCACAACCCACAATTAACAGACAGTCTACCATTGGAGTTGCGCATTAAAGCGCATTAAAGCGCACTAGAGCTTGCTTTTTGATGAGGGCTGTACTGTACCACTGTATGAGTTCGGCTGAATACCACTGTCTTTTAGTTCGCCTGTATACCACCTTCTTTCAGTTCGACGAAGGGCCATCGTCTGTCAGTTCGACGAAGGACCACTGTTTTTCAGTTATGCGAAGGACCAACGTCTTTCAAATATGCGAAGGGCCAGCGGCTTTCAGTTCGGCGACGAATCGTCGTCTTTCAGTTCGGGGAAAACAGCAATCACACAAATATGAGCATGAAGCTCCTAGACCTGTACTAGGTTGTTAATGATTCAAAAATATAAGACGGAAACCGAATTCTTGCCTCTACCGGTTTAAATTCCGATCACGTTATCTGAATGTTGTTCTTCATTCAGGGTTAAGATTCATCAAATCTCCTGTCAGGAAAAATATTTTAATCAAGTGATTCTGGAAGTCACTGAATTTCATATAAGCCTGATACATCACGTTTCTATTCCCGACCGGTGATATAATGAGTAGAAAAGGGACAAATTTGTAGGCCTCCTGAGACAGGGTATTTGGCTGATTCATCTTGAAACTCATTAATTCAACGTAGAGTAGTTTAAAGGCAAATGTTCTTCTAAACGACAATCTCCTTTTTTCTGAAAAAAATTAAACTCACGATATTATGCGATAATAATTATAACGACTAAAATAAATTTAACATTAAAACATGAGCCAATTTGTTTTAAAATTGCATTTTATCTACAATAATGGAAACATATTTTTAAAAGTAAGTAACACTAGCACATGGAATTGGACTAATTAAAAACAAAGAAATCGTCATGTTCTTGATTAAATACCAGAGGCAAGTTTTCAATGGACTGTAAACTCGAGTTGTCCTGGGTGAGTAACATACATCTCGAGAAGACAACAACCACTCATATGTAGTTATTGGCAAGATATAGAACTGATCATACATAATTACCTATATCACAGAACAAAAAAGACTTATCGTTAGCTCGAGAAAATATATAATTTAGTGAATTTCGAAATGTATAATTAAAACGTAAAGTATAGAGTATATAAATACAAACATTGAAGGGTGTAGTGTTTAGCAAAAGTGGAATGGAGTTCGTTCTTTGCAAAATCGCTCTAGACTCGAAAATACCAATTACAAGATGATGTGTTCCTGATAAAGACACATTCCTCGTTCGGTTCATCAGTTAGTAGTTGAATCACCTACAAAGTCATCAGTTTTTCGTACAATAATAGTGACTTATGTCCATGCTGGAAAGGAAACGCTTAGAAACGTTTCCGAAAAAATCCCCTGACATTAAATCGTAATCCGAATTAACTTGTAGATGGTGTATGGTCAAATGACTGGAATGACGTTCTTGTGGTATAAAGAATTGTAACAAAAAATAAGATTAAACCCCAAAAATGAAAATTGGGCTTTAAATCATGCTAACTCTATTTTTATGATATCGATTTATATACGAACGGATGAACGATAAAGGTTTGGTTACTTTTGCTGCTGTACCTTCAGCGTTGGTAAGAGTTTACTATAGTGACATTATGCCGTAGGTGTCTGCTTTTGTAAGGAAATGAAAAGACGGGAAAAACTTTATTAAGGATAAGTGCCTATTTTTTTTTCTCCAGTTTTGCCATAATTTATTTTGTTAACATGACAGTATAAAGGAAGTAGAACTACATTGTGTAGATCCTGAAATCCTGCAGGA
This sequence comes from Tonicella lineata, assembly GCA_034781015.1. Classification (NCBI taxonomy): domain Eukaryota; kingdom Metazoa; phylum Mollusca; class Polyplacophora; order Chitonida; family Mopaliidae; genus Tonicella; species Tonicella lineata. The sequence continues at coordinate 1,778 of JAVFBY010092230.1, forward strand.
AACTAGCATCAGAGGGTGTCTCAAGAGCGGTTTTTATTACGAACAGCTGCAAACACATTGGATGGATTTGTACAAGCACATGCACCACTCCTTTGGTGGACAAATGAGACTATGGCCAACAAAATCATCAAGGCTTTGATCCACAGTAAGACCTATTTCCTTCTTACATGATTAAGCTGTCAATGATCTACATATAGCTCCCTCATAAACATTTTGATGATTTGGGAGCGGATTTGGCTTAGATACATCCATGATAGTCATAATGCGTACTATATCAGAAAAACGGTTGGCAAACATGTGAAGAAATATTTCCATAAGGCGACTCTTTATTTATCCGTGTAGCTCTCAACAAAATGTAATGTGCCTTGATATATACTATTAGGAACAGTAAAGATTGAATCCAATGTAGTTCTTTAAATGTCTTATTGCAAAACTGAATAAACACTCACGTTAATGAATTTGTATCGCTTAATTATCAGATATCAAAAAACATTACATTGACATTATTGCTACTATTGTTACTATACCAGAATGGTATAGTCAGTGGAATTAAGCCAATGGGCAGTTTGGTTGTGTGTGCGCGTGTGTGTAAAGGTGTGTGTAGTTGACCTGTTTGCGTGAAGAATTCGTTGAAATATCTGACGGAAGACACTATTGTTTTCCCAGATTGTTCACGGTGAAAAAAAAGACCAATTTATAATAACATACTCCAAGTCTCTTTAGAGAAATCCACAGGAAACCCAATATAATTAGATTCAGTTTAAGGCTCTTAGGTCATCCTTTGTGGTGTATACATGTCAGTTAATGTATATGATTATGCAACAGTTGTGCTCACCGCAGACGGCTCCATCGTGAATATTTTACCCGCCTCGTTTATTATAAAGTATAGATAGATTGAGTGATCAATAAATTTTGCCAACCAAATCAGGTCTAAAAATCCATACGTTCGGTTCTCAGAAGCCAGGTTATTTGCCATAAAGATGACAGCTGTTGGTTGCACTCTTTCTCATGTGAATATTAGGCATAAGTGAAGGCTATAGTTTAACCAGTACAGGGTTTATTTGGCGGACAACAAATAGCTCGTTGCGTAAACGCCCAATAGGTTATTGCTGTATTGCATAAACAATAAATGCTTTAGTTCGTGAACAGTAAATAGTGCATTTGGTAAAAAAAAAATGTACTATAAGAGAGCATAAAGTGCTTTATTACGCGACCAGGAAATATTGTCTTATATGAACGAAAAAGGGTTTATCACACAAACGTCTAATTAACCATTAAGTGCAAAGAAAAATATTTGTTGCGATGACAGCAAATGGTATATTGTACCACAAATAGTTTATTGTTATTATGTATAACGTGAATAAATAATTGTATACTGAAGAGCAAATAATTTATTAGGTAATCAATAAATGGTTTATTAGCTGAGTAGGAATTACTTCCTTACATGAATGGTTCAGCAAGTGAACTGCAGATGGTTTATTGTGTGAACAATACAAACTTCATAACGTAAACGGCAAATTAATTGTTGTGTTAATATCAAGTGGCATATTATGTGATCAAGGACATTATTTTTGGCGTGAATATAAAGAATATATAACGCGCGAAGCAAGTTTTTTTTAAAAAGAGTATTCAAAGAAATCTGATGAATGGAGATCGACTTGTCTACGTGAGCGTGTTGACGAAACTGGCCACACTTCCTTTACAGTTGAAAACACCTCAGCTAAATATAGCCTTTTTTCTGGACAACCTGTCTAGTTCATATTGCAGAGCGCACGCAGTCAATATTATATACCCTAAAGTCGATTTACATGTTAGCGGTTTTATGCCACGCCATTGATTAACAAATAATGCTCACATTACTTACTGAAGAAAACAATTACAAACATGAGTTATCCGAGACATTATTAAATGCAAGCCATGTTATAAATATGATGTCAATGTTTGGACTGACTGTTTCTTTTTACTCGTGTGCTTTTGCAAAAGTAGCTGTGATTCATGAATTTGATGGTACAGCTGACGTGAAAGAAAAAACATTGCAATAAAATAGAATCAAATATAACATTTAATATTCACCATAAAGTGCACAATTTACTAAGAAAATTATTCTTTCTGTTGCGCTGATAAGATTTGTTGGGCCAATACATGCGAATCATTTGTTTCTAGGTCTTTTGTGCTAGTCACTTTAGATGAAATAATATATTTACAGTAGCTTTAGATTCTATTTAGTTCTAGAATTACTATCAGAGGCAAGATCTCAATAGACTATGAACTCGCATAAGTTATATTTTATGACAAATAGTTGTTTTCCTAGACGGTTCACGGTGAACAGAGACCAATTTATTATAACATAGTCCAAGGGAAATCCAAAAGGAAACCCAATACAATTAGATTCCGTTTAAGGCTCCGCGGTGATCATTCATGGTGTCATGTCATTTAATTTCTATGTTTATGCAACAGTTGTGCTCACCGCAGACGGCTCCTTTGTGAATATTTTACCCACATGGTTTTTTATTAAGGAAAAATTGGCTAAGTGATCAATGGACATCGCCATCGACAATCAGATCTTTGGAAATCAATAAATTTGGTTCTTAGAAGCCAGGTAATTTGCTCTTAATATGACAGCTGTTTGTATGATACTTTCTCCTATGCATGTTAGTCATAAGTAAAAGATATTATAGCAAGTTCATGTTTTTTTTGCGACAGCAAATAGTTCAGTATGTAAACGTCTAATATGTTATTGCTTTATTGCATATACAGTAAATGGTTTATTCCGTGAACAGTTATAAGTGTATTTGATAAACAGAATAAAAACTGAACCAAAAGAGTCTAAAATGTTTTACTACGCAACCAGGAAATGTTGTCTTATATGTTTATCACGCGAACGTCAAATTAACCATTTCGTACAAAGTTTGCTATCAGCAAATGGTATATTGTTCGTGGACAACAAATAGTTTATAACTTGGACAGTAATTGTGTATAACGTGAAAAGATAATTGCATATTGAAGAGCAAATAATTTATTAGGTAATCAATAAATGGTTTATTAGCTGAATGGTTTAGCACGTGAACTGCAGAAGGTTTTTTTGTGTGAACAATAAATAGTCTATTACCTAAACGGCAAATTATTTTTTTCTCCTTAAAGAGGCATGGGCGCCCAAAATAAAGTATTTTTTGCGTAATTATAGAATTATATGAGTTATATTTATTTTTCTCACGAAGCAGAAGATAGAATGTTTTCGTTAATTCCACCCCCAACTTTCTTGGCTAAGTAGAAGTTTAGAAGTAACAAAGTATCAAATTCAAATAGGCTGCCAGCAAAAGGGGTGGCAACTCCCGTATATCATGGCCTTGATAAGACTTTCGTACAGGTGCATAAAGCAGGCTTGTGAGCTTAATAGGCGAAATTCCGCTTTCATTCTCGCAAATGGTCCGTATCTTTTCAAACCTTATCCGTAAGCGATGTTCCTTGGTCACCATTAACTGTCGCTGAAGCGTTATACGGCAGGATATTTGGTTAATTGCCGTTAATTATACATTCGTCATCTGGCGAATTACAATTGTATGAATACATTCGGCCTACGCGATGACCTCGTACGTACGAGAATATAACTCTTACTCTTTACTACAAAATGTAGCTGACCTTCTATTCGTTGGCGCCAGCTTGTCTGGCTTGTGTCGACGCTCTGCCGTATTTCAGAAGAGGCGGGGTTATATGTGTAAAGGCGTATTTGATTGGACTATGGTTTTTGCTATTTTACTTTGATCTTTCTCTGCCAGGAAAACTAAGTAATCGTGGCAAGGCTTGTCTCAGAACTTTGTGGCGAGATAAGAATTGCCTAGGAAAGATGGTTCTAAACACGCTTTTAGCAAAAGATCGTTTTAAATATTTGTTATTGCTTTATTTTCTGTAACAATATCATAACATTGATATGATTGGTGTCAAAAGGTGCCAATCCATTAAAGCCAGTGGATTTCTAAATGAAGCCAGTGCTTCCCGTTCAAAGCTCCTGCAAGAAATATATTCCATTTGCAAATGAAAAATACAACCTCAAAATCAAGGATTGTTTTGTTGTATCCATTGTAACAATAAAATAATTAGAGAATCGGGATGATATAGAACCACACTTTCTATTCAGACCGAATAAAAACGTTGCAGAAATACTTTTTAATTTTTTTAAACATTGTCTATAAAATGGAAGTCTAGCAAGTGCATTTTCCTCACATTCAACAGTGTAAACACATTCATATTATTACACGAAATTCCTTTGTTTACTTAAGGCATTTCAAGGTCCATTCTAAAGATCTGTATGCATGGCCTTCATGTGTAAGCAAATGGACAGTGTTGCAGGTACGACCTGGTATCGAAACATGTTTACAAAATGTGTAACGCTTACGACAAACCATTTAATTAATAACCTAACCATGGATTTTTGAATTGTCAAACATTAATTAGTCTGTGGGCTTACTTTCCACCCCTTGTTATATCCATAAAGTGCCTTTGGTTGCAAAAATGGTATGTGGCAATTGTTATACAATCACAATGACTGCAGGAGTTCGTCACAAAATAAAATAATGACAACTCTGGCCAGTGACGCCACTAAACGCATCGCTATTGTTAACTGCTACATTCAAAATAATTGAACACATTACAATATATAAGGATAATCATTACAAGACACGCAACGTATTATTCTCCTGGTTCTCGCTTTACAATTTAAAACAAAAAGGAATAGATTATAACACTGGCACTGTTCTACACAATGAACATACCCGCGCAGAACATTTGTTCATTGTTTAAAAAGTATTACTTTACATTCCTAAATAAAAGGATCGTATGGTACCCTGCTATGGGATATGCTTCCAGCTTAGGAGTAGGAAGTTGTTTGTTTACACAAAGTTGGCATCACGTCGACAATCCATTTAACTGCTATTTACTTTATCATTTAAAAAGAGTTGCCAAGGCAAAGCATTTTATACATCATCACTTTTGTAAAAATAAAAATACAGCATGCCATTTTAACTAACTCTATCTCATAGCGTTAAACTATCTCTCTCTAGTCATTATTTTGTTAAGTGCTCTCCAACTATGACGAATGACACGTGGTGTCAAAACACCTTTGTTTCTAACTAGTATTGATGCCACTAAAAGCTGAAGAAATTACAATAAAAACTCTGAAAAGAATAACCAGCATATTGCCCGTCAGTGAATGTCATGGGAGTAAATCGAGTCAGATATGATTATTATTGCTCGGAACTTAATGGTGGGGGACAAAAATTAAACAATAAGGATTCTGAGTAGATAGACCGCATCCTATGGAAGGCAGTTAAGGCCATGTTTATATCGCCTATTTAACGCCTAGTTAGGCTAAGTAAAGTTGCGACGCGATCAGCTAAGTAACGAAGCGATGCGCGAATTATCAAAGCGGAGTAACGAAGCGAAGTTACGAAGCGATGCGAAGTTAAGAAGCAATGAAGCAATAGAGAAAACATAGCTTCGCGCATCGCCCCGGTACTTCGCACACCACTTTGTTACTTTGCGCATCGCTTAGTTATTCCGTGCATCGCTTCGCTACATCGCTTCGCAACTCGTATCGTATTAAAACAAGTTGTTTTAAATATCAATTCCACGAAATCAGTAACCTCTTGGTTAAATTTTCATTTCTTGCTAAGGACTTCAAATTGTATTTCAAAATAAAGTTTAGACACTCCTTCCTTCAGTTATGAATATATTTCGCAATTTAATGCTTTATTCTCGCCACTAAAGCCTGTTAACACGTGTCACTTCCCACGCTGACTGTCGGTAGAGGGTGAAGTATTCCACATCGAGGTAAGTGGTATGTTATTTTAACAGTAAAATACACTGCTTCCTTAAGTACACACTATAATTTATCACTGCTATACATAAAAAGAAAGATTTTTTACTAGATATTAAAGACGCGAACTAAAAATGGCCTGGTAATTACGTCACAAAAAATTGTAAATAGTTTTGATACAAAGAATTGCGCCTTTTTTCTAAAGTGAAGACACACATTTCTTATAACAAGGTTTTACACTTTAAATGTTCACGCCATCCTTTCTTGCTCACAGCTAATTTTTGAACTTAAAATCGGCGTGATAGATTTACATTTTTTAGTGTGACGGAATGACATCATCACATAATTCCGTCACAGTCTCATTTTGGTAACATATGAAACAAAATCGGACATCTTTCGCTTCGCGAAGGTTGTGCTATAAATAGACCGAAAGCAGTTTGACGTCATCTGTCGCGTGGCTATTGGACGATACCATTTATCAAAAAGGGGTGTCTGCTCAACGCAGACAATTTGACGTTTGGGAATTATAGCGCCTCGTTGCATGTTTGAAAACATGCGGTGTGTCGAGCGGAAAGAATCGTCATATAAGTGGGAGAAAAAAAATCAATATCGTCAGAGTACCTTGAGCTTGTTTTTGCTGCAGGATTCAGGGTCCATCAGGTTAAAATAAAAACAAAACTGAGTGAAAACCATGGGGTTATAAACAAATCTATGTATAGCTTCATGCTAGTACTAGCTTAACTTTGACACAAAGCAGTGAAAAAATATGTAAATTTAGACAAAACTCTGCATTATTTTATTGAAGGGAAATAAATGATGGTTCTCTCTTCCACAGCTTAGACTTTCAGCCGAGTAAAAGTTTGCAGTTTGCTTTCATGTTGATCCAAAAGACAAATGAAGGCTAGATTACAACTTGACTGATTATACACTCGGATTTGTCTAAATAATAATATTAAAATGCACTCTTTCAGGCCACGCCAAATACTATACCTTTGGAGACATACATATAGCCCTGTCAATAACAGGGCTATGGGTAACTATAATACCTTACGGGAACTTCGGGAAGGAACACTCAAAAACTTTATCTGGGATTATTCTTGAAAAATATTTTTATTTAAATAAACCTTACCTTAGCTGTGTTCTCCGATCACTAATGGAGCCAAAACATGATCTAGTGGGACCTTTTCGCCTTCAAAGTTTGGAATCAGGTGTCTTTATTGTTGGAATGCCAATTTTCGTCACTCGATTCAACACATTAAAGCCGATAAGATGCCACTGGGTGACGTTTTGGCGTGATCGCAGGACACCGATAAGGTAAGGTTTATTAAGATACTAATATTATTCGTGAATAATCCCCGATAAAGTTCTTGAGTGTTCCTTCCTGTAAGGTTGTAGGGTTACCCATAGCCCTGTTAATGCTTTTATAGACAGGTACACAGGTTTCCATAGCTAGGTCAATTACCAGGTTGCTACAGATAACCCAAAATTACTTTTTTAAACTCCAATCTTAAACAAACAAAACATAAAAAAATATTTTACTATATTAAAACAGAAAAATAATTTTAAAAAACATAAGGTTTATTCTTTGACTTAAGATTTCAGTTTATTGTTTCAATCATAATATCAATTTCCAGGAATAAAACACAAAACTCTTTTAAAATACCAATGACAAGTCTAATTCATATTCAATTTAACATAATAACATGCACATCAATTCCAGTGTTATACATGTACATCTAATGATCTAAAGTACACACATCTATAACTGTAAAATTTTATATACTTGTAACACATCATTATATACCTAAAAATATTTAACATAACACATGATCTTTTAAGTATATAATAAAATGTTATACCTTTACTACAGTAATAGAAGGAGCCCTTTGTTTATTTTTTTAATCTGTAAATTGTCATATTACCTATTGTTATCATTTTACTCCTTGTCCTATATTTCATGGTGAATAAACATTAATTTCAATTTCATTTAGTTTAGTTACTTCACATATGAATCAGAATGTATGTCATAAGAATCATAACCGACATGTCACTGACTAACTTGTAATTTGATTATTATTATGTATATAGTATAATACCAGCTTTAAGTGTTGACAAATTGTACATTACATTATTTAGTATTTACATGTTTTGTAATAATGTACACTGAAGTATAGGAGTCAGGCTAATAAACATTAAAGGTTAAACCAGTCTTTGGCAGCCCAGGGCCTCCACTCCACAGAATAAAACAGTTATTTCACTTGATATAAATCAAAGCACAATTTCTTAAAATTATCTAATGAAAAAAGGTTGATTTATATACAGTGGCCATAATATATTTGTCAGTTGTACACATACCACTATCAGTTTTGAAAAAAAATCATCTTGAGCCATGTATTTATTTTACTACAATAATATTATTTATTATTGCATATACAGTACATTTTTGCATATGCATATATGCATTTGGGTTTCACATATCAACACTAGTCCATGACTCCATGGGCTACTAACCAAAAACATATCAACACTAGTCCATGGGCTACTTACAAAAATATTAAATGATTGTTATATCGTTCAATGTTAATAACATTTCAAACCGGTCTACATTTTAGTAGGAAAATTTTCCTTGTTACTTATGATTACTGGACAAGAATTTGATTTTACGTGTGTTTTCTTTCCACACTTCTGGCATGGCGATCTAGCAAATTTCAGTTTTCTCTTGCATACTGGTTCTAACATTTGCACACGATTTTGCTTCAACATGATCTGTTTTAGGGCTTCTTGACCATTGTGAGATGTCGCCCTGAAGTAATACTGAGAAGTTATGTCATTTAACTTTTCCATCGCCTGTTGGTTAAAGGCAGACAGGTCCTTGTATATTTCCAAAAAATCAGGAATATGAGCAGTTAAGACATGCATGTAGCAAGTAACATCAGTGGTAAGGAAAGTCTTTCCATAAAAATCCACCCAGTTCTTTGCCCGCTTTGAAAATAATCCAATTTCTTTATCCTCAATCTGGCCACCTTTTAACTCAGTAAATATCAATTTAAATTCCTCCCATAACCACTCCCATCTGTCTACTTCTTCGACCCAGGGAATGAGACCTCTTACATTTATGTTGTTGAGAATTTTCCAGTGTTCTGGTCCTGTAAAATCTCTATGTTTAAACATTTTGGAGTCACGATCCACAGAGAAAGTAAATCTAGGAATACCTAAGTCAGCAATAAACCTTTCGAAATTCTTTATATTATTACATTTGTGGAGATCAGCAGATGGTTTAATTGTAGCTGTCGCTAAATTATCTTTTAATCTCAACTGGTAAATGAGTTTGTTTACCAGCTGGTCAGCGATTCGAAGGAATGCATGCAATGTATCTGGGACAACTCTACTCAGTGGAATGTTGAAAAGGGGTGGAAAGCAGCAATTGTACTGTTTCTTTTTCATCTGACTATATCTAGTGATCTCTTGCAAAGACCTAGCTGGCCAAACTTTGGTAGTGTCAAATCTCTCACTTTTAGGGCACTTGCACCAAACACAGCTGAATGTGCATGAACAACTGTCTAACCCACAAATAATATTTAGAAATTTCATGTCCCCTGTAATGTAAGGAATCACTTTATAATGCACACCATCAACAACTAGCCCTTCTTCAGCAAGCTTTCTAAAATCAGAAATAATGTCAGACAGGGCAATCTTAAGGTCCTCATACTTTTCTTCGCCTTTAAAAATAGCCAGATAGTGATTACCCTTGTAGCTGGAGTTTGATGGGGAATCTAATAATGAATAGATTACATTAATTAAATGCAATCTCTTTCCACATGTGGTTCCATCACCACTTATTCTAATGTGGAGTTCTCCATGTGCTATTCTCGATTGATTAACATGCTGCCTGACAATATTAGGTAAAGTATGAAAAACACTTTGTTGTACACCTTGAATAGACCCTGGCATTGGGAGCACATTAAAATGTGAGTTAAGAGTTTTAATTCTTTCTTGTATTTTATAATTTTTGGGAAGTGTCTGGCTAACCATACTTAGCTCGTGGTAAGCTTTATTTGAAATACAGTAAACATCTTTAATGTATAACATTAACATCACTTCATCTATTTCATCTTCGTTAAGTTTTTGGTTTTTAGTCTGTTGTACACCTGCTGCCTCGTTATTTTGACAGATTGTTTTCAGGGGGATGTTTTGGGTAGACCCTTCGCTGGTTTTCACTTTCAAACTAATAGGTTCAAAATTATCATATCCCAAAAAAGATAAAGAATCTCGAATATTAGCCTGCAACTTCTGTCTGCGACGATGTTGTTGTCTCCTTGATAATTTTGAAGTGCTATTGGCCTTTTTTCGTTTTGAATCTAACCTTTGTGCTAATCTACAAATTTGCTGCTTTAAAATTTTGTTTTGTTTGGTTATGTCTAACAGTCTATTATTTGTGTCCATTTGCTGCTTTTCTAGTTCATTTTCCCCTCCTGTGAGTCCTGTATTGTTGACATAAATGTTAACATGCAACGGTTTTTTATCAAAAGACAAAAGCACTTTCTTTTTCTGTTTCCCACCTTTTATACCGTGTGTCAATCTAGATATATATTTTATATTTGGACTAAGTGATTTGATAGATTTATGCATATTAACAATACCCAGATCTACATCATGCTTCTTACAGATTTTCTCTAAAATTTGTGTAACTAATGTTTCAGTTATTTTTAATCCAGCTACTATTTCAAATAATTCTTTTCTACTCTCACTGAATGTAAGAATACTTGTATTTGAACAGTTGAGATCCATTGTTAGTCTGAAAGAATGGTTGTTTGTTTGATTGGTATTTAATGTGAACTCAAGGGTATTTCACTCACTAGCACAATCTAAAATTAATTACAGGGTTTAGATGCATTCTTGAGAATAAAATTGAAGGACTTATAATGTACTTGAGTTAAAGTGCTTATGTAGATCTCTTTCAAACTCTGTTTAATAACAGTTAATAACTTGTTACAATTACAAACTAGAAAAAAACAAAAAAATGTTCACTGGTGCCACAAAGCTTTTAGGAATAGTTTAAAGTTTAATAACTTTAAAATAAACTCGGGAGAGTTCGGTTTAGATTTTTCCTAGATGATTAGAAGTGTTATCTACTACATCAGATCTGAGAAGATCAAAGAGGTCAACATAAGCACTTTAAATCCAAGGACCAATTATATTGTTATGTCGAGAAAATTCACAATTGAATATAAATTATTTTCTAGACCTGTGTGTGCCATACATTAACAGCAATCTAAACATGTCTGACAACAGAACAACATACCCACAGCTTACTTTTGGCAGTGATACAATGTCAAACAACTTTGCAAAATTAAAGTACTTTCAAGGACCAAGTTGAAGTAGAAAAAAATTGTCTGACTGTTTTCAAATAATTTACAGGCCTCAATTTTTTTAAAATTTAAGTACTTTAAAGGTTTTCCGTAGGAACCCTGTGGTTTAATATTGTCGTTTTAACCCTTTTACAAATGATATTGCAAGAATATGTCCACGGTCAATTTCGCAACTCTCCTTCTGGACATACTCAGTGAGTGGTTTCCTTTGTCTGATATAAAACATAAATGTTCCTGGGTATATATAGGCTGTGTCGCCATGTTTGTTGACAGTTCTCTCGAACCAAATAGAGCCAAATACACTAGAAAAGTTTTTCATGGAAGATTTTAAGCTGTAAATGCTCTTTCCGCGAACAGTGTCTCTCGATATAGCTCCAGATTTTTTTACTTTCTTGAGGAAAGACTTAAACACAACTGGGGTCACAGGGAAGGATAGACGCACTTTGGAATCAATCTTCTTTGTTGTTACTAGGGTTTCTTTAATACTTATTGATATTTGGTGCACGAGGTGATTGGAAAAATCGGTGTCGTCTTTTAGAGTCTGATGTATGGTAACTATCTTATCGTTTTCAACCCAGCAGTCATCGCTATCAGGGTAACCTACCCAATGTACAAGAGTAAAGTTTTCCTGTTTGTCCAGAATCTCAAGGCCAAACAGTTGATTCTCTGTATGTTTTCTGACCCGCACTCGTAGTGGTGGTGGGAGGTTTGTGCCCTTAGCCAGTAGTTTATAGTTGATGGGTTTCTTTTTACGTAAGACAGGAGGCATTATTCTGTAAAGTAAAAAACAAAAGAATGCTCAAGGTTTTTGCCTTATGAAGAATATATGCAGGACTTAAGGTCATTTTACTCATATTAAGGCATGCCTACTCCCAGCCTAATAAGTGAAGGAAACCTCTATTGACATCACTGGGGGGCACATTGAGATAAGAAACAGGGTCACAGGACAACCAAAAGATGCAAAACATGATATCACGTGACAGGAAATAAAACAAACATAATCATAGATAGATAATGCGAAATAAAGTCCCGTCTTAGGTGTCTATCTCAAAGTGGCTCAGAATACAAATTATAAGCAATTATATTTGTTTGATTGGGGTTTAACACCATGCTGGGGTATTTCACCTATATGGTGTGCCAGCCCAATGGGTGGAGGAAATAATGGAAACCACCTGCCGCTTTGACGTCACTGGCAACATAAAAGACGAGACAGGCCAAAATACATGGACACCACAAACAAATCTACTTAGCTCCGAGATCACCAGGGCATCAGGAAGCTCCCGCCCAACCACCGTGACCCAAATAAGCAATTATATAAATCAGGCATTAAAAAGCACAAGTTACATTTAAGAGGTTAAAAGTTGTATTAAATAATCAATAATTAATAACATTTTATCAACTTTTGACTGTGATTAGTAAAACATCAGTTTCCTGATGCCCCTTAGTACAGAGAGCAGCAAGGGCATACCCCACAGGACCCAACCACCCGCTTAAACTTATTTTTTTTACTTGTCTAGCTAATGTTAACCATGAAACATCGTGTCAAGTCTTAGTGGTCAGCCATGGAAACAACAAGTATACGGTTACCCCTCCTCACCTACATGTAGCTTCGATACCTAAAGAAAATATTATGGTTTAGGGCTAAAAGACTTCCAATGATTGTTGGATTGCTTGTTGTTTTATTGTGCACCTGGGTATTTCACCTATGACGGCATGCCTGTTCAATTGGCGGAAGAAACAGCCCATGATATTCCTGGCAACGTAAAATAAGGGACAAGGACAGGAAGAAAAACAGGAGAACACAACACATCGGCTTCCTGATGCCATTCTGCTTCGAGAGAATCAGGCCATCCCTTTCATGGTCTAACTTCTTATTTCTTGATTATTTATGTGGTAGGCCTACATGCATGTATCAGTATGCTTTGACAGGTACATGTAGGATATAAAATTAGCGCTGAATGACAAACATTTTTTCCTATGTCTTTAACCAGCATATTCTTAAAAATAGATACCGGTAGACCGTACCAAGTATATTATCATTATATAATATATGATTTAACAAAAATTACAGTTATTTATAAAAACTGAATAGTACAACTGGATCAGACTGGGAGCCAGTTAGTCTGCAAATGCATCGAAGGTCATTCCGGACTTTCAAATACATGAAGTTGCCAGCCTGTCACCCCTAAACTGAGTAGTGAAGAGACCCAACGAAACTGTAAACACAAGAAACTCCCTAACTAAACTGGTTTCTCAAACAGTTAGACAATTAAACTTTAGCAAAACAAGAAAAACATTTGGATCATAAGTGTATACCAACCTCGGAATTTGTTGAGCGTCTTTTTAGCGATAAAAATAAGCAGTGAAGCAGTCAACAAATTGTCCATCATGGCGGGAGTAACTTCCGCGCGCATGCGCTGTGTGTGAAAATCCGCAAAACACGTATCACGTTTTGATTGAAGTACAACAGTTTTCTTCAACCAATCAATTCATGCGACTTAGAACTGTAATTAGGGAATTCCTATTATGTTAAAATCGTTTTGACTGGCAGGTTTCACTTTGATTTCACACTGTAGTGGCGCGATCAATTTGGGGAATACCTTGTTGGTAAACATGCTATGTACAAATCAGTGTCGATTTATTTACACAAAATCGTAATAATACAATTTAAATAAATAACATTAATGTTTCAAATTTTGCATGCATTTCAAGAATATAATGCTGTTTGTGAATTCGTTTTGACTCTATCTATAAACTAGTCACGTTTAAATATATTTTAAAAAATATATGACATTTGGGAAAACATAACGCTGAGAGCCCTGACCTACTTAAAGAAGGGAGTCCCCATGACCGATTTTGTTTCATATGCGTGTACTTTGACCTTATTGTAATATAACATTTCTGCTAAATATCCAAAGCATGCATAGGCTATATACATATTCCCGTTATATTGCAGCAATGCTTGTCATTCACATCTGAGGGCAAAACACTACATTGTAATCACGCAACAATACCTATACAGCTAGATAAAAAGCCATGGTAAAATCTTTTGTTAGGATAGCTAGTACGTATAGACTCTTGCATAACATTTGTAAGTGTGAGGTTTTAAATAATGTCTATGCCACAATAAATATTGACAAATGCTTTATCTATTTTCAGAAATAATGGCCAAAACAGCTAAAGAAAGGCATCAGCTTTGTCGAGAGAAACGAAAACACAATTAGAAGTCTTATGAAAAATATAAGGAAAGAGATCGACAGCGGAATAGGAAATGGCGAAATGCGTTATCAGATTGTGAACTACAGAATCTGCAAAAGCAAGTGAAACGTGCTGTGGAGAACTACCGTCAAAGAAATACTTCATCAACAGACAACCCAAATCCAGCTGTAAAAGATTATTCTTCTGCTGAGCAAAACTTCACTTCAGCACTTTTTGGAAAGGCAAAAAAGAAAAGCTTTAAATTATAGGACTTTCCTAAAGAACCATGTAGTCGATCAGCTATCTTGAAAACATTGCCCGAAGAAGAACTAGATGGCCGCTTTATACCATTCCCCCAACATGGCATTTGAGCAGGAGTTGAACAACAGAATCGTGTAAAATATTTATATGAGAGTGGTTTGATATCCAGGGCCATGCCCGGTAAAAGGGATTATGTCACATTTTGGAATGGACCTGGAAATAAAGATCTTTTTTTTTAGAAACGGCACCTTCTGCTAACTCTTGTTGAAAGCTATCAACTATTTAAGAAGGACAATCCTAACGTGGAAATCGCGAAGCCAACATTTATGAACCTTGGGCCGAAATAAGTTCTACTTTTAATACTCAAATGTGGCTGTCTTTACCACAGTAATATCACCCTACTGTTAGAAGCCTTACACGGGAACTGTCCCGATGTCATCCCATTATATTCCAGAGAGGAGTTTTTGGTCAAATTCGTTTGCAATCTTTCAAACGAAACATGTAGCCTTTGATAGACGAGTGTCAGGTTAGCCAAGTAATTACAGGCCTTGTTTCGTTCAAACTGCGACATTTACAATATTTCATTCACTCAGTCTTGTCTGAAGAGTCGAGTTCAACTTTCAAATGACATCCCCCATTCAAAATGTCAGCGCCCTGTCGAAGAACGAAAGCGAAACAGAGGTAGACTAGATGGGGGTGAAAAGCCTATCTGCATTCGTGACTGATGACGGATTAGGACCTGTGTTAACATAGAAGGACAAGAGGAAGCGATTGAAATCATTTTTGAAGCTTATCGAGGACGTATTATGGGATATTCAGGTTAGTGAGATGCCGGCTTTATCCGGCCAAATATCGGCTAGGCATGGCCTTGATTGAGTGACATCGCAGTTTGAACGAAACAAGGCCTTTGCACGAAGGTGAGGAGTTGTGAGATGACTAATTAAAATTATTTATTTCTAGTGTTGTTTTGACGTGAGAATGCCGTTTTTTTGTAAATTGCCCCTAAAAATCCAGCCTTCTAGGTCTAAGGATACCAGTTGTGGCTATAATACGGGATGACTATATCTGGAGAAATAGGCCTAGCCACTTGGGACTAATATTATCATTCAGTCATCCAGGGTTAGGAAACAAATTTGAATTATTTCCCGCCATTTGATACAAGACAATAAATCTGGTTTTGAGAAAATGGACTGATTTTCACACATAATGTTAAGACAAAAAAAAAGCAATTATAAGAAAGATATATATGTCAAACCAAATATATCACTTTTGTTCTCTCAAGAGATTCAAAATCGACATGGTAACAGTAATTAATGTAATGCAATTCTGACACAAATTTGACAACTGTGGCAAGTTGGTTTTAACTCCTCTAGACACTGAAGAGTTCTACTATCTTACCTGAATGATCTCCCTTGAGTGTGCTTTCCACCTGTACGTTTTGTTTTTATTTAGGACACACGGCTATTTGTTGAAAATGCTGACAAATAAATAATAATATTAAACATGAAAAAAAATAATAAACAAACAAACAAACCAAATACAACAACAGCAAAAAACATTTTAATTTATAAATTTATAAATCACTCACTGAACCCTGGCTTAGCTATATCTACAGAGTCAAAACACCTGACTTCATGTAGGCCTATTTAGTGTTTGGGCTATTAGTCCTATATATTATTGGACCACAGACTACTATAATTATATGCTTCTATATTGTGTTGAAAAAGATTGCGCATAATGATTTGATCTGAACGATTACATCAAAAAGGCCGCTAGGCCTACACATCTTTCTTCAATGTGATGTATGGAACCACCAAGTATATTATGGCTATATAATATGGCTATTCTAAAGCTTTCAAACAATCACTACTATGCCAAAACAGTATATCTATGAAATACAATAATTCGTTAAACTTAGTTAATGTAGGGATAGGCATATATACCAGGCCGTTGGTAAGTATTTTACCGGTGCTGTAATTCTAAAGCAATATATGCTATAGGCCTACATGTGTCGAACGTATTATTGAACATAACCGTTGTGTTATATATGATGATATAGATAGCCGACAGGCTACTGTGAATCAGCTAATTTTCCTGGGTTTGTTACTTACAAGTGGGTATAAATCCGTATGTAAGACACACGTACGTTTTATGGTGCGTTTCACAAACCATATACGTAAGTTACTAGTAGGCCCTACTTGTACAACCTTTATAAGTTACCACTATATCATAAAGACTTCGAAAAGGTTTTGATTCAATTTCTTTGCCTTTTATTTTTCAGATATAATATATATTTTACATGTTGGGGATTCTATTGTAAAACGTCTCATTTGTTTTTCAACGACACCAAAATAACTGTAGTGCAATAGATCGAGTTTCAAGAATACTTAATTCCTTCGCCCATTTGATAAAGAAATAACTTCGCTATATAACCGGTTGTTTTAAAAAGCTATAGATGGTTCTTGAATGGCAACAAAATGTTTTCTTTTGTCATCATCCCGAGGCTGCATGCAAACATGGGGACCCTACTTCGCCGTATTCGTTCCTATTGTGTGCCGAAATTCTTGCTATCTTAATTCAAAACAAAAGCACAATAAAAGGCCTTAAAGTTGGTGAAGTGGGAATTAAACTAGCCTAGTGCTAACAGCAAACAATTGTTTTTAGAAGGATTGGTTTGATAAAGGCGTTAATTTCTTTATAGATAGTTTATACTGCCATGAGAATTTAATGAAATGCAAGACATTTGTTGATATTTACAACATGAAGACAATTTTTGTCGATTACTTCGGTATTGGAGCCATGTGATACAAACGTACATTTTTAATTATTTATTTTTTGTTAAAACAGACCTTCGTCTTCCAAAGCGACTGATATAGTTATTAAAATAAAAAAAAGGATGTAAAGCTTTGTTTGACTCTTTATTACCAAAACACATAGACTGATTGATTGATTGATTGATTGATTGATTGATTGATTGATTGATTGATTGATTGATTGATTGATTGATTGATTG
>JAVFBY010092231.1:0-12208 GCA_034781015.1 Tonicella lineata
TTAACAGGATGCTTATTTGTCGCCTCTTACGATCGGTAAATGATGCCAGGGAGGTATTTTAACCCGCCTCCCCACGAGGGAGGAGTGAATGGAGACATGAAATTAAACATCCTTCAGGTCTAGGGAAGTCAACTATTCACCTTCTAAAATCGGAACCCCGATCGACCAAAACGAAATATGCGGAAATGAGTGGAGTCGTCATCCAGGTTGAGATGCATCAGATTCATAATTAGTTCCTTCTCTGAACTTTCCTTCTTTGACACCAGCAAGATCGGAGAAAATTACCCAATCGACCTGTCGCAACAGTTTGAGGGACAATAGGGTATGCAATAGGACCGAACCTGGCCGTCGATTAAGCTCTCTTTCTTCTACTGTCCCTATCAAATGCATAAACAAGAGATTCTATAGCCATATACGAGGGATAAGTAACTAACGGGTTCGGCACTATACGCCAGCACTAGACGTTTCAAGACTAACTGGTTGCCGCTCCACATCCCGATCCAAATGATCGGCTTTGTTTTCTTGTCGATTTCTACAAAACAAAGTAGAAAACAATAAATGAAGATCGATAAGAATACTTCCCTGCCTTAAACGATGACTGGGTAAGCCTTGACGAACGCAATGCACGATCATAGTAGATCTAAGTTAGTAGCCACATCGATTTGAGGATGCCTGAACACGTATTTAGAATTCCCTTGTAGTTGTGCCAAGTACTGATGTAGAAGTTAGGCCGTTTGGATTATCTGTTGTCATGTTGGCCGCCAGGTGGCTTGGAGGGAAAACAAGGGGAGATAACAGAAGTTATATTTTAGGCAAAAAAGCATAAATATTGTATATGATCTGAAAGATCGATAATATAGTTAGAAAGCGTAACGTCAACACACATCATACACTGAAATAGCATGAAATAGCAACCCTTTGACTGTCTGCTGTCGGTGACATCAAGGCTGGCTTCCTCCACCCATCAGTCTGGCACGCCGTAAAACGGGTGAACTAATCTTAAGCCTACTTAAAATCCCAATGAAGCAAAATAAACCAAATAAAATAACGTGTTATTACGTACCGATGCATAAAAGTAGGCTAGGTAGTTCACAGAAGTTCTGATTCAATCTTGTTTTAGACGTCAATAATCCGCTATACGTACTGTGTACAATTGCTCTGACTATCTCCATTGTCACTTGGGAATATTAAGCCTGTTTAAAATCACAATGAAGCGAAACAAACCCAATAAAATAGTATATAAGTACGCACCAATACATAAAGTAGGCCAGCTAGTTGACAGAAGTTCTGATTCAATCTTTCCCTAAACGCCAATTACCCGCTATACGTACTGTGTACAATTGCCCCGACTATCTACTGTCGTATGGAAGTCTCAACCATATTGTAGACATTTCTAGGAGATGTCAAATTGTCTCTTCAACCTAAACTGGTATATGGTTTAGATTGAAGGTTGTCAATGCTGTATTATAATAAAATCAACATTGGTAATGGTACAATCCAAAAAAACTCACAGTTTAACTGTTCTACATGCACGTATATGTTAATGGCCAATTTAACATCAATGTATATATGTATTGTAAAAAGCTTGGTAAACGAATATATCGCATAACGACATAACAAGAAAAGGCTTTACAACATTCCGTTCAACTCTGCATTCACAAAAATCAGCTTTGTTTGGCCATACGGAAATTACAGACCAATACAAAAGATGCACTCACATGATAACTATCACTCTGAGGAAACTGAACATATGTTTTTCCTATAATTTATTAGTCGTGCATGTCAAGCGATAATGGGAATCTGCTGCCTATTGTATGAGTACCAGACAATCTTTATTTCGTAAAAGAGGAATGTATACGAAACTTCATGGAATCATTAACTCCACAAATAGTAAATGGGCGTGTCAATTTTTGCAATGCGCGGATAAGTGTATTAAGTACAAGAATGAGAAACTGTTGGGCATTTTTTTTAAAGTATTTCGAATAGCATAATACGTTACACGGATAAAAAAAAAACTGACATTATCCATGTGAGATAGTGCCAGTATTCCCATGTAGATTAAGCTATATCTGCCAATGGCAGTCGCATACGTTTTTGTTTATCCTTATTAGGAAAAAAGCCCCTGGCTGAAGAAAGCCGGGTAATAGTTAAAATTGAGATATATCATTGAATCCCTGAATTATTAAACTCACACTGTAAACATATAATACTATGCCTACAGCTCCTGAACTGCATTAGCGAAAATCAGTCAATTAATTTTACAACTATGTATTGCTAGCTACGACATCTCAAATTGGCGACCTCCGAGAAATACCCAAAACCAGTCTCTCGATAACTCCTGTCAGTATTCAACTGGTTCCTTATACCACATGCCATTCGTATAAAGTTACCAAACCAGTCTCCCGTTTTCCCATATGCCATTCACATTCATTTGTGATCAACAACATACTGATGGACTGTCGTAATAATTACATAGGCCTGTCAAATTCAAGTTAGAAACATACCATTTAAAGGGATAGAAAGCGTATGAATAACCCATACCTGTATCGAAAGAGTGCAACAAAAAATTAAAAAAGGCAGCATAGTTTCTGTTCATCAGTGGACCATAATTTTACAACACAAGAGTCGAAAATATAAAATCATAAACTAATGAAGTAACTACTAATGCCATTTTGAACTGACCGGAAACCGCAATACGTGTCAAATGGTCCTACATGCCTCTCTAGATAGGATTCACAGCAACAACCATCGATGGGAGACAAACGAACGACAACTCTTGCCTGGAGAGTGAGCAAGACAAAGTCTATTTATAGTCCTTGGCACCGCGTGACGCGTAACGGAAACAGAATTTAGTCCAATGCTATCGAAAAGGCTGGATTCTGATTGGATGTAATTTAACTATAGTAAATATTGACAATCAATATGGCTACCACCCAAGCTCTTCAGTGTGTTGTGGGGGATGTGACTTTGAACGGCGATTGCTCAGCTTGAGTAGGTTTTTGGAAGCTGAAGTAATTTTTTTTTAATCAGGGGAAATGCGACATTTTAGCCACATTCAACATTACCAAAAACTATCTATCCCTTTAAATCAATTCCATGTTCCTCTGAGTATATGATTGATTCTGTTTAAATTCCGTTTGACTGAGTGAATGCTTCTATTTAAATAAATTCCTTGTGCCAGAGTATATCATTACGTTAAAATCAATTCCATGTGACTGAGTGTATGATTCTTAAGGTTATTTCACACATTTAACAGGATGCAACCAAATGGACACCCTCAACATCGCTGACAACCAACTAAGAAACATGTTGCAAAAAGATAAAGTGTGCAAAATTACAGTGCAACACTAGTGTGTGTCATAGTCTTGGTTGATTTTACCATAGCCAAGTAAATTCATGATAACAATGATTGACAGGCCCCAACATCACACACTGGCAAGACACAAATTGGCTTTGTATGCTCTTTAACTCTCAGCACCAGATGTGTGTTCAATAAGCCGAGCACCATTTGGAGCTCGTTTTCATTCAATAGACTCTACTATTAAATTAAACCGAGTGCCAGATGGCGAAGCTCTGCTTTTTGCATGTCTCTGTAGGGCCAAGATAACCACCTAAGTGGTTTGGTTGGAGGTGGAACGCCCCCTTTATATTAGTGGCCAATATGATAAATTAAAAAATATCTTGGCAAATGATGATTGAAACAAGTTATACATGTACATGTAGGTGCATTCTTTGAGACTTTCTACTAGTTCAACTAAAGAGTAAACTTCAATCAACATAATCTACCCAGAACTGTGTAAGTCGAAAAGAGTTTATTCCATTTTCTATAAAAACTACCAGTTCACATTCTTTGCGTGCATAAAAGATGGAAAAGTTCCAAGTTTTCTGTGAAAATTAATTTGGATATTGCTGGAGTTGACAGTAAAGGATTGCTTTCAGACAGGGGTTGCAATAGATATTAGATGGTTTTGGCCAGGGTACGAATGTTCTCCAAGTCACCTCAATATGACATGCCTAATGAATCACACAGACAAACAGCATCACAAGAAATATTGAAAGATGAAAAAGATTTTAAAGCACCAAACTTCCATATCGTCTCAGGTCATTGAGTACAGTCAAGAAAAGGCCACCCAGTACATAATTTACAAGAGTTATAACTGCATAAAAAATTCATAATTTTTAATTTTTTTTACATCAAACTAAAGGTTATTTTACTCAAATGACGATGTGATAGAACTTGAATATACTGCCATAAACATTGACAAGATACAAGACAATCACAGGACTATTTACATGGTGCAATGAAGAGAAAATGTTTAATTTGCTGTGCAGCAGGTCTTTGTTGCTTCTACCAGGTCAACATGAAGGGCAGGAGCTTTCTGATGCCTTCATATCAGGAAGTAGATTTGTTGTGTCTCATTTTTTGTCCTGTCTTGTCTGTTATGTTGCCAGTGTTGTCAAGAGGGGTTTTCTCCACCCATTAGGCTGGCATGCCGTTATATAGGTGAAATAACCCTGAACTAGGCATTAAACCCCCCAAAAACATACTCCTACCCATTGGACTGGCTCGCCGACATATGAGTAAAACGACCTATAAATAAAATTCACTGTAAAAATCAAATCATAGAGTTTGAAGCCCACCAACGGTAATGTTTGCATGCATTTTTGGACAAATGTTTGAGGAATATTTGTCTGTTTTCTACCATATTATTCTACACCAGAGACTGGATCATTGTTAGAGACATGGATTAAATACAGACCAACGAGTGCTGATTTATTTGCCCCTGGTAACAGACATAGATTAGACAGAGACGAGGCATTTGTTCACGATTCCAGAGAATGATCAATTTGAACTGAGCTGAGAGTCTGGATACTTTACAAACATACCAATCATTTGCAGACAGATTACATTAGATTTGTTTCGAGGTTCTGTTTTGGTTAATTTAAACTGTTCACTGTTGGTTTGTTGTCAGTGTGACATAACTTTATTGACCTCGCGGCCAGCCTATGATGTAACATTATTGATCTTTATTTTGTTGGTTCAACATGGAGCAGCCGATTGACCTGGCGGCTAATGTAATAAGCATGTCATGTTTAGATGAGTCAGAAAAAAGGACATGAAGCTAAACAAAGTCTCGAAAAGTTATTTGATAAATGCATTTCTACTTAGTGTGTACATATCCCTGTGGACCAGAAAAAGTGTTGTTAAAATGATAATGTTGAGGGGCCTGAGAATAAAAATTGTCTGTTGTCTGCATGACGGAACAAAGGTCTGGAAGCTAACGTGATTGTTATCGGGTCAACCTCAATAGTCGCCTGTATATATGATGTACAAGTTAGATGGAACTATTCCAATAAATTCACAGCAAGTCCAGCACAAATTAGTTTTTTGTGAGCATTGTGAAGAAAATTTTATCTCAAATAAAAAACAAAGTCGTAAATGAAAGCCTTCGTCAATGATAAACTGCCTTAGCCACACAAATTACAGACGTACTACGTTAGTCAAGAAGGCCAGCTAGAAAATAGTTAGAGGATATTTGAAGATAAGCGATGGACTCCATACAAATGGTACAATTTATGAGATCTCAAACAGCAGAAACTTGGGCAGAAGCCAAATCTGGTTGATTTATGTTTCTAAAGAAGATTTCAATCTGTAAAAATGTACAGATCTATTTCCAAAGTGCTTGCCCTGAAATTAAAGAAAGACAAGCCTTCTCATAACTTTAATATTAACCAATACATAAATTTAGGAGAAAACAAGAGTTATGACAAAATAATGGATGTGCATAAAATACAAATTTCTAAATTCTTCAAATTCAAATAAATAAAAAAAATTCAAATTTTCTGCATAATAATTAGCAAATACATGTTTGTGATACAATGTGATACATTGCTTTATGTATGCTATAATTCTTCAAGCCGATCCTTTTTAACCAATAATAGACTGACACTTGCACAGTTCCAGCTTTGGGTGGCAAAAGAGCACTGATGACGTTATTTTTACCATTATGACATACGTATGTAGCATTATTTACACGTTACAATGTCAATTATGCCGTCATTATGGCACATTATGACGATAACAGAATCAAACATGGTAGCTGTCTTCAGCATCTAAACACAAATAGAAAATTAGCAATGTATTTTAAAGTGCTTATACAATGTATATGGTGATGACTTTATTTTTCTCAGATAGATAACACATCTAACCATCTGGGAAATTTTAAAAAAAATCTTTGTCACCAGACAATTGGTTGATTTTAAACTCTAAAAAAACATGAATATAACCGAAAATGAAAGGCATTTTTTCCGCAAATTTTCAGAACCTTGAAAAACTTTGCAATGGTTAAAGATTTAAAAAAAAAATTTCTGGTTGGTCATTGTAACAGATTATCAACTTTTATAACACTTAATTTGATAGACTTTAACCAATTGAAATAAAACTTTGATTGGTCAGGAAATTTAGCCAATTTGATAAAAAAAAAATGAATGTAAGAAAACAATTTTGTGTCCATGGCCTTGTCAAACAAAGTAAAAAAGCTTTGCCTTAAATCAAGAAATGTATACATGTACATGTACTGTATGTTATTCATATTTTTAGAAAGTATAATTTATTTCGAGTAAATGCCTAGTCTTAAAACAAAATATTTTATGAATTACAAATTAACCTGGTGATCTAAACAATTATTATACTGATCAAACAAACGCTCCTTTATTTGTGAGACATTTAGAAGCTTAAAGTGATCTATTCAACAATAATTGCCCTTATCAAACAAACAAACAAACAAACAAATAATCCATTCAAACAACTAATAATATTAATAGTGTTTTATTATACCCTAAGCTTTCATACCGCTTTGATTTCTTTGCCTGGTATAAATAAAAACAAATAAGTAATAACTTTTAAACTACAAACCATTATATATCTAATGTGCCCTTTTAACAAAGTCTCTCTTATTCGCAGTAACTGCTGTGTCATGAACCTGCCTAAGTGCCAGTCTGTCTGGGTCAAAACTATTTGACTGTCTGTCTCTCATTGTATCCGACACCATCTTCCACTAACCTAGCCATTTAGACAGTTTAAGTGACATTTACCTCTGTAAATTCCTAACCTTTTGAATCCAGACTTTTGATCACAACTAGCACATAACAAACCTTTTATCAACCACTTATGATGAATTCTGTCTGTAAAATCTCACAGATTCTTGGAGAATTTTAAAAAGAAATCCTTTAATTTCATTTTAAAACAGGTATTTTTTTTAGCAAAGGCACTCAATATATTTTTTACCTTTATTAGCTGCAGCATAAATACAATATTTTTTGGAGGCCAAAATCATTTTTAAAAACCTTGCAAATAATATATGGATATATAGAGGATATTACACAGTGAAGTGTGAATACCACAAATATTGCTCGAGTACGTTGAGTGAGTTATCGATTCCACCATTCACAAGAGCAATATAATGGTATTCATACTTCACTGTGTAATATCCTTTTTACATGTATTATTCATAAATCACCATGCGTTGTCCCAATTTTATTGCTTATTTAAAGAACAAACTGCTCTAATTTAGTTCTACATTAGAAAAAATAAATTGATGTATTGAATTTGAAACATTTGACTACTTGTAGACATTTAATAGTATTTTTACACTAATTCATCAACTGAAGAAAAAATCTGCCAAAATTATATATATTTGTAATGTTATAAAAATAGATTGATATGGTGATTTGGCATCCTTGTGCCATTTTTATACACCCGATGAAAATCAGTTGTATTATAGTAGGATCAGCATCCGTCGGTCCAGTGTCCGTCCAGATGACTCTTATAGCAAAACTCGAAAACTATACAGCCTATCTTTATAAAACTTCTTAGACACATTCATTAACAGTTGTCGTTGTGCCTTTTGATGTTACGGGTTCACCATTTTAAACTTTTAGTTTAGCCACTTACAGAAGTTAGTCACAAACAGAAGTGAATTTCGTTTCCGGAACAGAACTCAAAATGTATAAGGCCTATCTGTATTATACTTGGTACACACATTCGCCATAGACTGTAGTTGTGCCTACATGTATTTGCTATAACGGATTTACCAATGAAAAGGATGCAAAGTTGGACTTTAATACATCATAATTATTAAATGTATTATAAAGGGAATTTTATTTCAAGAGCACAACATGAAAATTATAAAGCCTATTTGTGAAACTTTGTAGATATATTTTCCATCAACGCACTGTAGTTGTTGTGCCTTTTGCTGTTACGCATTCACCAAATTTTTTATTTCTAAAAATTTGGAATTAGCCCTATATGTGGTTGCCATGGTAACCAATTTCATTTACACTGTATCAAAAATACATGTACATGACATCCAAATAGATTTCACTGTTTTTGCATACCTGAACTTCCTTAGAAGATGGCATGTTGAATACTATAGTTTGACTTGTCTTTGGTTACCAAATAATCATTTAAATAGCACTCCTGATTGAGTATGTTGGGTTTACCAAAACTCTTGGTAAACATTTAGACGAAACAACTAGCTTTTTCTTAAAGGAGAGATTAAAGAGGCTATACCGCAAAAATTAAAGCCAAATATCGTGTGAACAAATTAAACTGGGTTTTCTAAATTGTTCTTGTATGGCCCAAAGTATATGCTATCAGAAAATATCA
Source organism: Tonicella lineata (assembly GCA_034781015.1). Taxonomy (NCBI): domain Eukaryota; kingdom Metazoa; phylum Mollusca; class Polyplacophora; order Chitonida; family Mopaliidae; genus Tonicella; species Tonicella lineata. The sequence continues at coordinate 8,669 of JAVFBY010092231.1, forward strand.
ACCTCAAGAATGTGCTACATACAGTGCTAAAATAATAAGAAAGTTTGTAAAATCTTTTAATTCGCTTCAGTCGATTTTTGGTCTAAATTCTGGGGTATATAGGCTCTTTAAGGTGTTCTTTTAGCAAAGTAACTTTTTCTGGTGGTCACTTAAGTTTTATTCTTGGGCGAATCTTTTTCCCTTTCACTTGTTTAAAAACCTAAAGCGAGATAGAAATAAAATCAAAAGAAAAGAAAAGGGACAAAACCACAAAAACCTGTCTGATTAGTCAGAGATGATATTTTTTTTCTCATCCATTCGCTGTTTGAAACAGCAACTTTTTTCTGTGTTATCTGACCCTAATCTATCATTTTTTAAAAAAATATTAAGCATTTATTTTTTAACAACATTTTTTTTTCTTGTGTTAAAGTTAAACATTTTATATATAAATATGGTTCTATATTTTAAGATAGGGAATAATAATAAATAAATAAATAGTTTAAAATTAAAAAAATATATAGATGAAGAAAAAATAACAGGTACTATGACAAAGCATAGTATAAAACATGTACTAGTGATTTCAGTATCATTAATGATAATAACAGTTTTATTTGACTTTTAAGCTTACAAAGCCCAGTGAGCAACATCAAAATCACTGCATACAAAAGAGTGAAAATGTTGCCAGGCACAGTAATAACAAATGAAACATAAACATTACGGTAATACTAGTTACTAAAATTAGCTTTACAGCAAACAGTTTCACAAGTTGTTTCAAGTGACATGGTATCTCTTAGAGGTAGACACCTATAAAGACACCATGCGGTGTAAGGTTGACTGTCTGGGTTATGACCCAATTTCATACCATGGCATCCAAATCGATTACACTGTTTATGCATACTTACTTAGATAGCATGTTGAATACATGTACCATAGTTTGACATCGTTTTGGTTACCATATCATTAATGGCACCCCATATAAAGGTGTATGTTGGGTTTACTAAAACTGTTGTTAAAAATTTAGACTAAATAACTAGCTTTTTCTTAAATGAGACATTTAGCTTCTCTTTTAGCAAAGAAACTTATTCCAGTGAGTGGTGACTTCAGTTTTATTCTTGGTTGAATCTTTTCCTTTTCGCTTGTTTAAAACCATATAGCAAGAGAAAAAAAAAGTCAAAAGAATAAAAAAGGGACTAAACCACAAAAAAAAACCCTTCCAACCTGTCAGTTTTGTCAGAGATGATATTTTTTATGTTTCATCCATTCGCTGTTGGAAACCACTGCTTTTTTTTCAGAGTTATCTGACCCTGATCTATCACTTCATGAATATTGAACATTAATTTTTTTTCTTGTGGTAAAGGTAAACATTTAATATATATATATATATATATATATAACTTTATTTTAAGAGTGTAAAGTACAAACTCTGTCAGCTCAAAAGAAAACTCATCTTCCCTGAGGCCCTGATGGAACAGAATTATACAAAACATTTGACAAAATAGTCAGTATATGTACATAAGCCCTATGTACATACATGTAAGCCTCTATGGTAAATAAATACATGTACATGTAGTATAGTAAAATGATAATAATCACAACCTTGTTGCCGTTGTACAAAATAAACCAACCAATTGATGGAGGGGAAGAAAAAAAAATAAAAAAGAAAGTAAAGAAGAATATATATATCTAAAAAAAATAACAAATAAACAAAACAAAAAATATATCAACAAGAAAAGGTAACATGACAAAGCATAATGTAGTGATCTATAGTATCATTAATATTTACTTTTTAAGAAGTTCATAAGTCATTGGAAAGAGAAAATTGATGGGGCATTTCGTAATGTAGGGTTCATGCTGTTGGAAAGCTTGGTACGACTACTTAAGCCAAAGGTCTCTGGTTCGATCCCCGGTGACGTCATGTTACATTTTCTTTCTCTGCATTTTATAAAAATATACATAAGGATTTGACAGAGATAACTCGACTTTGGGTTGGGTACATACAACTTGCATTATGACTAGCAGACCATACATCTACGTAAAGTTTAGAGACTTAGAAAACAGATGATTTAGATAATTTAGAGTTTGATTGGTTATTATCTTGTAGACTATTATAATACAACTTGTTTGATAGCCTAGTAATTTGCCTGTTTTTTTTTAAAGTTTATCTTTTATGGGATTTTCTTTCTCCGTTGGCTTACTGATTACTTTAGTCCTAGTAATACTATTTCTGGAAATAAGCATATGGCAAATATTCAAACATTGCTTGTAATTTTATTAAATAATTTTTAAATAATTATTATTAAAAATCATTCACGGTCCACAACCGTCTCAAGGAAAAGGGCATATGCTAATTTTTCTTTTCTTGAAATATTACCCTGTATTATGCTCCAACTTGCTTTTCTCAAAATAAGTGAGTATGCTAATAGTAATTGTTAAACCAAGCCCTTCATATTTAATAAAATATGGAGCTTGAAGGGAAATCACTGAGCATAAAATTGTGGTCTAATATGGGTGGAGAAAATGAATAAGTAAGCATGTATTACAGGATATAGGGCTGATCTCAACTCTGATTGGTCAAATTGGTAATGTATGTATTAAGTATCCCCTGGCTACTTAGAAATCTACACAAATAAACTAATAATTTAATTTAGAAAATAAAACTAAAGTCACATTCACCATAATTTGCGGGTCATTTGGGGTATTTGTTTGTTTATTTTGCAATAAAGTGTGATAATAAAGTGTTTATATACATGTAGGTAACTATGTAAGAGTTTTTGTTTGTTAGAGAAATGACAACAATTGTAGAATCATTAGTTTATTTATGTGATCTCATTAGGATTACTATGAGAAGGGAGGGGTTCAAACTGACAAGATTTTACACTGATAATAACTTCTAATTCTGACCAGCTTTTATGTTCATTCACACTTTAGGTGTTGGTAAAAAATCTAATTGCTTTCTTCAGGGGTCAGTTAATTGCTTAAAGTGCTACTCAATTTATTCTGTTATTGGATGAAGTTGCTCCATGTTGCAGGTCTATCTCTAATCCCCTAATTTAATCCGATATCAGATGACATCACACCATCTTGAAGATCTATCTGTAATCCCCTAGTAGTGGTTTAATCCCATATTAGATGATGTCACACCATCCTGAAGGTCTATCTGTAATCACCTAGTAGTGATTTAATCCCATATTAGAGGACGTCACACCGTCTTGAAGGTCTAGCTGTAATCCCCTACTAGTGATTTAATCCAATATTAGATGACGTCACACCATCCTGAAGGTCTATCTGTAATCCCCTACTAGTGATTTAATCCAATATTAGATGACGTCACACCGTCCTGAAGGTCTATCTGTAATCACCTAGTAGTGATGTAATCCAATATTAGATGACGTCACACCGTCTTGAAGATCTATTTGTAATCCCCTAGTAGTGATTTAATCCCATATTAGATAGTGCTGAAACGGTTATTCGGTTAACCGTCACCGGTTACAAAATAGCGGGTAACCGGTTAGAAAATTGCTAACCGATTACTCGGAAAAAATACGTGACCGAGTTCCGACG
>JAVFBY010092342.1:0-12207 GCA_034781015.1 Tonicella lineata
TGTGAGTGCTTTAATGTATCACACCAATTCAATAAACAGGAGTGTGAGTGCTTTAATGTATCACACCAATTCAATAAGCCCCGTTTAATGAAAAACTTGTGTCGTTTTTTTCCTGTAAAAGTTCGACCGAACGTGGATGTAAATGTGAGAAAATGTGACGATGGCGATGCATCGATGACAGAACGCTTCAATAATGCTTCTGAGGTAAGAATAACTGTTTATTTTTCTATAGACGTGTGTTAAGACGTTACAACATCAACCTTAAATTTAATCACTCAAAACGATTACTATTATAGTCGTTATCATTGGATACTTGTGTCCATCGTCAATTTACACCAAGCAGTATCTCATTTCTATCCACTTGGTCCATTTCAACTGCACTTCATCGAAGCTTTCATTGTATGAACCTATGCCAGAATATTTTAAGTAATGTTGCTTCCTTAAACAAATGGACACAATCTGACGACAATGTTGTATTACAGAGATATATAGTAAAATCCCAATATATATATATTGTTTTAATTAAATTTCCTTTGGTATCTACTTCAAAATACTTTTAGTTCCCCCTAAAAACATCCAAAGATATTTACAAAATACCTAATATGGTTATCCAGTGAATAATTTCATAATATTTTCGGAAAAACTGCCTGTCTAATTTCAGTATTATTTGAAATGTCACGAATCGCTATTCCAATCTATATATTTGAGAAAATGAATCGAACTTGCAATTCCCAATTCCTTGAAGATAATTAAATGGTCACAAAAATGGCTAAATTAATAAATCATTTATCGGAAATATTCATTGAGTGACTGTTCATTAAAATGTGGCTGTTTAAAACGTATCCTGTCAGTGGTTATGTCAGTTTCACTTGTTTGGTTATTTAGTCCACACTTTGACAAAATGTTAGGGAGAAACTGTATGTCCATTTTCATTAAGATGTCAATATCAATATGTAAATGTTCAGTGGGTGATTGGATTCAAAATTATTTGAACTAATTGTGTTTCGTCACAAAAGATGGCCTTCAATGTCGAGAAAAAAATCATTATTTGCCTACATGTATATACTTGAAGCTGTGATAGTATCAGACTTTGCCTGCATCATTTAAACATTTTTTCACAGAAATGCCTTTGACGGCCTACCAAGTATCTTTAGGTTGGTTCGTTTGTGTGTCTTGTCGTGGGTTATATTTCGCTATACCAGATATCAACTTATATTCACACTCATCATAGTATATCAATATTAGTTTTACATACACGAATTCAATATCTGTGTTTTATCATTTTTTAGTTATCATTTTACTTTTATATAACCCACATGCCATAGTACAAATACATTCTTTCACTTTCGGGCAATTTACATTTCCTTAATTTACATTCAAAATTTAAAATATTTTTAAAATTACCTCCTCAAGCCTTGGGTCGACTCTGCTTGTTTTCAACAATATCCATATTTCATCCCATGATAAATGTAGAAAAAAACTATTCTACCCTAAAGTTTGACAAGTCATTACAACATCGTTCAGGAAAAAACAGATTCATAATGTTAAAAGCTTCTTGTAGTCATTGAACCCACTTTATTCTCAAACTTTTTATCAAATTAACAATATCAACCATTCTTTCACTACCGTATTTGTAAGCTTTAATAAATACTTTTGTTTTTACTCTTTCATTTTTAATTTTTGTCATTTTTGTACAACACAAATTTAAACAATAAATAATTAATTTTTCACAACATTTTCTGGTGGTATCAATGACATAAACAAATGAGTTACCTTGCAAACAAGTTAGATTTTTACAACTAAAATTTTCCCTGGAATAGCTAGATGAAGTTTTGTTCTATCCACGTATCATCTTTTATTTTTGTGTACTCTGTTTTCTTAATTTAACATTATATCTCCTGTATAACAGTTATTGCTAAAGTAGACACAGATAGTCTTGGCATTCTCATTTTCCCCTAAATTTCACTTGACTTTCCTTGTCTTATCATTTCGATGGTTCCATCTGCCAATGCACAAAAGTTCTGACTTTTTGTCTCATTTAACCTCAATCCGGAGAAAACACCAAAATCTTTAACAAATCTGAGAGAAAAGAAAAATGACTCCGCGTCACTGAAAAACATGGTAAAATCATCGGCATACTTTGACAGAAATATATCTTTATATGTATTAAGGGGAATTGCCTTTACATGATTATTCTGTCTAATTTTACAAGCCAAAAACAATTTTTTTCTTTTTCGGTTTTTGCTGTTCATTGTTTTTTCAAATATATTTTGTCTATATTTATAATTATTTTCACAAAGAAACATCATTTTGCTGTTGCTGCAGTATCCCAGACTGTAAGTTCGTTCGATGTTTTAAAACTACCATTTTACATTCATCACAATCATCATCATCTTCTGTTTTTCATTTGTACTCTCCTCCTCTTCATTTTCGGTCAGAATACCCTGTCTCAACTCGTTCGTCTTTCGATACGCTATTTAAACCCTCGCTTGGGAACACATTCTTGCATAATGACCTACCTAAAATATGTGTAACACGTGGTATTGTTATTGAAGCTCTTTTCAGGCCTAGGTCTCTATTGCTCACAGCCCCTGGTCTTATGGTTGTCATGTCTACACACCCTGTAGTTTAGCTTCTCTCCATGGTGATATAGTCTAACATCTATGTATATAATTTCAGGATTTCTAAATCTATGTCCAGGGTACATTGTTTATGGTATGAAGAATAACCGGGGTGTCTATTTCAATAAAACTGTCAATCCACTCCTCTACGTCTAAAGGATTGTCGTGTACATGTATCTAGATATGTTTCTGTATACACTTCTACTTCTGAATGGTGATCGCCAGTAGCGAAAAGGGAAGATAACTATGTCACCCATGTAACATGTAAAGCCGTCTATGTCATTGACTAACAATAAGTAATTAGTAGAATATTCATATCATATTAGTGTTAGTCATTGAGATGCTTGTGGTATGGGTGAAACACTTCCTTGTGTACCCTGACTTGAACCCATTTGACACATATAAGGAGGCCATGTATAGATACTTTGGTAGTTTTTTGTAAGCTCACTCCAACTTTTCACAATTTCCCACTGCTATCATGAAATTCAGTGAATACTGACGATTTGTCGGTGTTTAAATAAAGAGTTTTATTATTATTAATAAAGTCTGATATTCCAAACTGTCTACCGTCTGTATTTTATTTTTATAAATGCAGATAGAGAAAATGTGACATACCTCCACCGGAGATCGAATATAATTATATACATGTATATGGCCGATTCTAATAGGTCACACTAAGATTTATTTTCAAAGCAAATGCCCATACCTGCCTCGTATAATATGAGCGTATCAGAGATAGCCATGCCATATCGCCATGAATAGCATCCAGATGTGTACATTTATGAACGCCGGGAAAGTATCTCTGGGCCCTATGAAAAACATTTGTACAACACTGGAGTGCGTTTTTATCATACCCCCACACCCCTACAGCATAGTTTATAATTGGTACCACACCATTATTAAACAATCTACTAAAAATTCGAAAACCGAAATTTGATAACATTTTACACTTATTAATTAACGTTCCTAGTGTACGACCACCTGAATCAGATAAAAACTTAGCATACAGTTGAAATTTTAAATGTTCATTAAAAATTAATGCTAAATACTTACAGTCACTTACATATCCAATAGCATTCTCACCGACTTATATGTTCCCAAAATCCTCTCGGATTATCCGTGTGGATGGATTCTAATTTTTTAGATACCTCTCTGTCATATTTCTTTTACTTTGTATTAACACTTTGTCAAATTGTCTAGCTGCGTTTTTATAATCAGTCCTTAGTCTTGTTTTAATGCTGTTGTTGCTTTTAAATTTAACAAATATTATTTCTTTTTCGTGCATAGTTTTCCAAATTTGTGATAAATGTTTGCTCCAGTTTATTTTTTTTTACGGGTTCCACTAATGGAATTAAATACTGGTCCATTTATTTGACTATTAGATTTTGTAATTCACCACTAGTATTTGCTATCAAGTGTGGCCTGTGTATTCCTTGTGTCTTCTATCGCATTGATAAACGGAAGCACACTGTTTCTAAGAGAAGGCGAAGACATGAAATCTTCGGGCATGGGTTACCTAACCATTTATAATTATCTATTAACACATTTTCAAGTAAAGCATTGTTCGGCACATGTGTCTCGTTTATGTATATAATATCGCTTCGTGCTGCAGCAATACGATTTGGGCGGAGTTCATAGTTTTCAGCGGTCCACCCATTTACATTTAAACTTGACATAGTGAAGTCCTCGTACCAGTGTTAAGCACAGCTATCTATCGTTCCCTCGTCCTGTGTGCCCGTGTGTGCATCTCGCCCTCTGTACGTATCGTTGCCCCGGCCTCTGTTCCTGTTCTGTCCTCTGGCCCGTCCTCTCGTCCACGACCTGTCTGTTCGACTATAATTTATGTCATTGTAGTTACCCCTGCTATAGCTATCTTCATGGCGATAATCATTTACTCCAACTCTGTCATATTCGTCCCGTCAAATTATTATACCATTCGCCGTTTAGACTTTTATCAAATACAAATAATAATTCCAGTGACTTAGACATTACAGTTTTGGCAGTAAAGCTAGGTCTATAGTCGATGTAATACTGTCATTGTAACTATATCATAACGCAGGGGTAAATCAACTTATTTATGGGTTTGGGGTTGAAATTATCTTAGAGAGACTTCGCTGACGTTTCAGAATATGAATACAAGGTTTTGTAAATGCTTTCATAACTTACTACTACATTTGTACATGAGACCTCTGGATTTCAGGAAATGAAAGTACTTACAGTACAGGGCAGAACTAACTTTACATCTGGCGCGCTCTTAGCGAGACTAAATCGCGGCTAAATAACTATGTCCCAGCGCTTTTTGATCGGCGCGACTGCGCTTTATTTCTGACGCGTCTATTTTGATAGTAGGCGCGACTAGAAGTTTTTCAAGCGCGCCCATTTGTATCATGTGCATTTATTCTATCTTGTTGCTCGACAGCTCAACATCATCTGGGGTTGGCGCGTTTTCTCTGACAGATTTAGAGGGTTATTTTCCCAATTCCGATTCTGATTGTGCAATGTCCTTCGCGTGATTAACAAACTGGTATACTGAATTAATTTCGGCTCGTCAGGATTTTACGTACATGGAAGTGCGCTACCTTTTTCTTTCGACGCGCCTAATTTTTGTTTCGACGCACCTTATTTTTGTTTCGACGCACCTTATTTTTTTTTTGACGCGCCTTAATTTAAAAACGGCGCGTTTAATTTCAGACTAGTCGCGACTGTCATAGCTCCTAGACGCGCTACTACCGGGACAAGGCGCGCCTAAGCGCCATTTTCTAAACATATTAGGCGCGTTTTTTGTTTTCGTTCCAGGCGCGTTCTATGTAAAGTTATTTCTGCCCTGTACTGTATATGCAGATTGTTTTATTAAATTAACCAGCCGATTAGCAGTAAAGAAAACACACAGCCGCTAATTTAACAGATATGTGATCCGTTAAACAGAAGTTAAAATTACATACATATTCTTCCATGGGGCGTGTCGTGTTTTTCGTTACGCAATTACACTTGTATCGATAAGGTAGAGGGCAATGTTTTGATTAGATGACTTTATGACTTTAACATAGACTCCAGACAGTGATATAGGGTAATGATAGTCCTCTTGGTTGTCATGTCTTTGTGATAGTAATGCAAATCTATGCACAACAAAAGTTATCGTTACTGGCACGAGACAGCTTGGGACGTCCGCATATAGCTTCAGTAAATATTTCTCAACATGTTGTGCTTCTGTTGTGAGATACTACTATACTATTATCGTCTCTAATGTTTTTGTTCAAACAGGTTTATTCAATGAAAAGCAGTATTACTGGTGTCCGGGTGTTAACAATAAACAACAAGACGTTTAAATCATTGGGTAATCGAAGAGGCTGTGAAATTGATGCCGAAGCTTTGTATCTTCTCTTCGATCAACTGGGTTATAATTGTGTAAGAGCCGAAACAGACCTAACTGGACGGGTAATTACATTTCTATATACTCGTAACCATTGTCATATATTTGGAATAACAAATTGATGAAGATACGTGTAGTAAATAAAACATATATTTCAAGTTAGGCAAAATATGTGTATATATTGCATACCTTTCGTTTTTGCAGACAGTTATGAAGTTCAGTCAAAAGCAAAATAAAATATTCCTCTCTCAGCATTCTGGTATAAAGCAACAGCTTTATTTCCTTCATTATCTTGTGCCAATGCAACACTTAATGTGTGATCTCAGTCCACTGTTTAGTGTGAACCTACTACCTGCAATCTGTGATTGGTGTTATTTCAGTGAGTTTTGTCAATACGGTGCTTGATACCTGTCCAGTTCTTCATGTCAGTCCTGTAGCTATTGTCACTCCATTGAGTAACGCTCCTAGTAAGTAAAGTCCCCGGTACCAGGCATATTATCTGGTGTTTGTTTTCATCATATTGCGTGTGTAAGAACATCGGTGTACATTGGGGATGTGTACCGTTCCAGGTGTCAAGAGTGCCGTATCAAAATTTTGTTAATCACAGTAACAGTGTATGTATTATGACTTAAGGTTCTTGCCCTGGGACTGTCTGTGGTGTCCGTGTAATTCCATTGACCGTGAAATGTCACCGCTCCTGTGGCTTGCACACCGGCTGTTTTCTTCGCCCGATGTAGGCTACGTTGAGTCTCTACTCCCCATGGTGTTCGTTTGGAATATGGTATATGTACTCACTACTGTATTTGGTACAGATGGTGTAGGTACTCTCCATAGTGTCAATTCAATATCTGTACTATCCGTGGCGTCCGTGGAATGTCTGGTGTATTCATAATGTCAGTGAAGATGTCAGGAGTCTTTCAGCTGTTAGTTACGTTTATGGAGTGCAAGCAGTAAAATTTGTATGTAGAGCCTATAATTTATAGTGTCAATAAAAATAATATATGTACTATACTTGGTGTCCGTAAAATGTCTGGTGTATGTACTATTTATAATCTCGGTGAAGTGTCAGGATTTTTTAATGTCCGATGTCTATGGGTAGAGTGTACTGTTTTATTGTTGGTTATGTGACTATTGTTTCAACCGTATGTTATGTCCATGGAGTGCAAGCAGTAAGAGTTGTATGTAGACAGCATAATGTAAGCATAATGTAAGCATGTACAGTTGGTGTAGTCTGTCTGACGTTTCGCGTATATTTGTCCGCGTGATCTGTGTAGTGTACATGTTAATGATGCCCAATTTTATAAGAAGTGGTCTGTGCATTAATGTGTCTGTAGACTGCCTGGTGTAAGCACAGTGCCTGTTCACTGGAAATGAAAATTACAATACAATCATGACATGGTTGTTTCGTACAGATGAATTCAATGTGGTTTAATTCACAGGGTATTATAGCAGCTCTCCAGGAAGAGGCCAGTAATTGTCGGAAGACAGACAATGCCTTTATATGTGTTATCATGTCCCATGGTACGAGTGGCAGTGTCTACGGAGTGGATGGAGAGTCGGTTAGAATACGAGATATCTATGATGAATTTAACGGGCAAAATTGCCCTAATTTGTTAGGAAAACCAAAGATGTTCTTCATACAGGCTTGTCAAGGACGTAAGTTTGCTTCCATAATATTTTTAAAACTTCTTTTTATTCTGCACTTAACTGTCTTTTATATTAATTGCTTAAAATGTGTACAGACCTTGTCATCGCATTGTTTTTCGAATGAGGATTACTTTTTTCCATATCATTTTACGCTGACAGCATTCAATTAGCTAAGCTGGCCTGCTATGCTAAGTGTGATAAGACTTTGAATAATGTATACTAAAAATATCCTCTCTCGTTAAAAATTATGTATATTTATGTCAGTTATAGTAACTTTGGGCGTACATAGTATGACCATATACTAATCAGTCTTTATCACGATATACCTAGCATTGAGGACCACATTGAGTGATGAAACAAATTCTACAATATGAATAAACTGTCATTAAGTGGGCGAAACAAGGAAATGATGACCAGAAGTAGGTATAGATTTATGGACATGTTTTACTGTAGGCCGAAGAGACAGAGGTGTTGTAGACGAGAAGACAGATGGAATGATGGAACTGGAAAAAGAATTTACAGGATTGAGAACGGAAGTGGAAGAAACGGATTCTGCAGCAGCTGTCCCCACAATGGCTGATATGCTCGTCTCTACTGCCACCACTGAAGGTAAATAGACGTATGTAGCTTAGTAACAGTCTTTGAACTACAACCAATAATTCAAACATCAGAGTATAAATTGTATTACTTAGTGTTGGGAAATCAAATAGCTAAACCCATGTATATAGTCCCTAAATAGATAGAGAGGTTGTTAAAACCATAGCAATATATTTACATTAACAATCTAAACTGTATACACACTTTTAACAAATATTTGACAAACGGGTTATTTATCATTTACGTGTTCATACTCTTCTTAAAAGTTCCCAGTTTTGAATATTACAGAGTGTCATATGTTATAAGTTGTCAACAACTATTAAACAGGCTAACATCTGTTTATTTTAGTTTGCAACTTAATTCATAGATAGGTTGTGGAATAGTATTTGTTTATATTATTTAAAGGTTTTAAAGTTGGTGTGTCAAGGTCAAGGTCAGAATGAGATTTGTATCACTCGCTTTTTGAATAGCTTCTATTTTATTACAGCTCTGTGGGGTTTCTTTAATGTGGTGCATAACTCAAATCATATCAAACCTTTCTTTGTTATCTATACAGGTTATGTGTCTTGGCGAGACCACAAGAAAGGTTCTTGGTTTATTCAAACTCTGGTTCATGTTATACAAAATTACGCTTATAAACATGACCTGCAGTATATATTAACAAAGGTAGGTATCTAAGGAAGAAATTCCCTCGTTCTGAATATAAATTAACACACGTATCAACCATTCCACAAACGAAGAACATACTGTGAAGAAACTATGCTTTGCTATTTTTTAAAATAAATATTAACAGATAACAGACAGGTTTGTCTAACAACATTCCACACACTGAACATAAATTGTGACACAAACGTCACACTTACGAGATGTGCCTGTCGGAATTCCGTCGTCTTGACCCTCGTCTGCTGGGATCGTTTTAGTCTGAGTACCAATGTTGCAAATAAATGCCCTGGTTTGAGCAGACAAGGCAGCAGTATTAATTTCTGTTATACTACTATCCTCAACAACACGCAATTCGCCAAAGCTTAATTTTATTATTTTTGCATATTAATTATTTAGATTTAAAAAGAAGGATCTGACAAGAGTCAGTGTAGTACTGACCTGATTGTTTAATTTAAACAAAAATAATGAGTTGATATTGAAAACATATACTTTTAAAAAATGTTACACTGTTCTCCCGGACGAGTGACTTTTCACTGGCTGTTTTTTTTTTTCAGTATCGGAATATTATCTACTTATACTGTTCCTATATCATACTTTTATGAAGTAAGTTGGTCTATTGTAAAAAAACATATGCTCAAATTAATGTTTACTTTGGGAACGTGCTATGCCAAATTTCATAATCGCAATTAGCTGAGATTACCTTTACGGCTTTCGTCGTTTTTGGAATTTCCTGTCAAGTTTCTGCTTGATACAATTTCCTTAGTGAGATTTTTATTACTGTGAACACATTCCTCGAGTTTGGGTTTTTACACTTGCTAAGCAAAAACACATATATTTTTTATAGTGACACCTAATGGCGTATAGTATATTGATAGTGACACTGTACGGACCTCAATTTACACGAAAAAGGGGTCATGAAGTATTAAATACCAATTAATGGTCCGCATAGTGCTATTAAATTCCTTAGATCTACCAGTGCCATCAACATTACGTTTCTCACAACCAAGATACTCCAAGTCAGCTACATGTATATCTGAAGCTAAATAAACCATAGTATGTAATTGAGCGCAACAATACAATAACTACATGGTAGATACTTGGTATTTCAATTTCAACAAGCCAGTACCAAAACGGACACAATCAAAATCCGTTTATCACAAGTTCAAATTAACAGAGATAAGTAACGTTGGTCCATGTTTTTTATATTTAGCTCATCATTGATTTCCCTGTTACGAAACCATTGTATTGCTATTATTTGCCAACCTAAATGCTGTTTTTTTAGTATCAGTTGGCCAAAAAAAAATATAGGTTAATTTACGTACGCCATTTAATATAGATTTAAATGTACATGGATGTTTCCGTAAACTGTATCCGGCCCAACCATATATCCTTATTACTAATCTGACCAACGAATTTTACGAAAGTTGTATTATAGTTGAAAACATTGCCAGATAATATTGTGAAACATGTTACTTAAATAAAGAAGTTGTAACCATGTAAGCCTTGTAAGTCAGAATGACAACTTGTAAAAAGAACATATACAAGCTACAATGTAGAAGTAACAAAGACGAAGATGTAGTCACGATAGTCTTGGGACACTACTGGATCTTTGTGGTCATTAAAGGACCATGAATTTTTCATGGCCTCTTAATGCTCTTCTTGCCATTAAAAACCCTTTAATAGGCCATTAAAAAAAAACATTAATAGGCCATTAATATGGGACAAAAGGAAGGGCATGAAAAACGAAGTTCCATGCCCATTAATGAAGTTAATGGGCATTACTAAAATTTTTGAAATGATGGCCATCAATAGATTCAGTGCCATGAAATAAGAATAGATTTCATGGGCATGGAAATAATGAATAGGCCATTAAACAAATAATATAATGGCCATTAATAATCCATGGGCATTACTGAAGCATCGATTTACCATTAATATGGGACAAAGGATGGCCATTAAAAATTTAGAGGATATTAACGGGCATGAATTTTTAAAAAGAATACATTTAATGTCCATTACATTACAATGATCTTAAAATTAATACAAACAAGTGAAAGAAATCCAAGGATCAACAAATTAATCTGATAAATGTTTCATCCAAAAGATTACATTACCATTTAAATTAATGTGCATGTACTATAGTACTCTTCTTATATATGAAAAATTGCAACTTACATGTAGTATTTGGTGGGAATAATGACTAAATACTAGGATAGAATTGGGCTAAACGGGAATCCAATTGGATTCCTGTCTTTTTGTTTTACAGGAATTTTGGGGGAATTGAATTCCCGTCGAAAATCATGCCCTGCCATGCTCAAGGTTATTGTACTTACATTACATACAGCAGGTGTATTCAACATGTTCAACAGTAAAAAGCAACACAACTACAGAAATGTGAAATACCCTATAACTTCTATAAGTTCGGACAGAATTAGGCTTTACCACAGGGGGTCTTGCATGTTATTTCTATGAGTGTCCCAAAATTAGAGTGTCCCAACTTATAGAAATAATAGGGTATCATTATGTAAATACGCAGTAGAAAAATGACTGTTCCTTCAGGTTTTTGTCAATATGATAAATGGATAATGCTTAAAACATACTGCTTAATACCCTAGAGGGACTATGAATGGGGAGAAAAAAACAAGAGAAAAGCTTGACATCACAAGGTTTGAGAGCATCAAGGAAGCTGCTGTCAACCCGCGCCAATTCTGTAGATGGCTAGCTGCTAAACAATAAACTGTGCTTCATATCTCACCTCCTTGTAAAGCATTTCCCAATACTCCAGTTTCCATTCGAGCCAGTTCTAACAAAGCTTGTCCATAATAAAAGTAGGATTCCCCACATTCAAAGGCAGTTTCTCCATATGATGCCGCTCTGTGGAAAACAACCAATATTTTATTAAGTAGTGTATTATCACCCCTGGGAAATCATGCGACCCAAGGTCCCGTGAAATCTTACGTCAGGCAAGAAATTTTTTAAAAAAATTTAAACAAAACTTTTTTTTTTAAAGTCACTGAATATCGATTTAAAACTGACAAAAAATCAATGGGGGACTCGTAAATGCTAGAAAGGGAGATAATATTGGACCCTGAAGGAGCGTAATGCATTCGAAAGTGACGCAATTTTATAATGTCACTGAGGTTTTAACTCCGACGTCATTAATATGTCACAATTGAATGTATTACGCGACGTCAGGGTCCAAACTTATCTCCCTTTCCAGCATTTACGAGTCCCCCATTCCTCCCCGAGAAAAAACAAAAAATAGTCTTTATTTGTACATTTACTTTAGATTTTTTTCGAGCCGTATTG
>JAVFBY010092564.1:0-12205 GCA_034781015.1 Tonicella lineata
TCTTCCGGCATTTCCTGACTTAAGTCTTGCTCTTTGTCAGAGCCATCAATTTCTCTATTGTCATAATCCAAAGTATCCTGCTTTTCCTGTTCATCATCAGAAACGTCTTCTTCTTCATCTGATTTCTCAGAAGTGTCCTGCTCAGCCATTGCTTCCTGAACAGTGTCTGCTTTTTGAGACTCTTCTGGAGCAATCTGGTCTTGAACTTCCTGGGATTCTACAAAAGATGGTTTTGTTTCCTCCTCAGAAGTATATTTTCTAACTTGTTCTTCCATATCCGTTTCTACCAAACCAAAAGGATCTGACAAAGGAGCAGCGTCCTGGTGTTCGGCAGATTCAATTTTGTCTTCTGTAGGTTTATCTTCCAGCGTTTCCACTCTTATGTTTTGTTCTTTTTCAGAAGCATAAATTTCTCTCTGTTCATAATTTAAAGTATCCTGTGCTTCTTGTTCATCGTCAGAAACGCCCAGAATTGGTTGTTCTGGTGTCTCGTCAGAAGCATATTTTCTAACTTGTTCTTCCATATCTGTTTCTAGCATAATAAAAGGATCCGACAAAGGAGCTTCCTGGTGTTCGGCAGTTTCTATTTTTTGATCAGATATAAAAGCCTCTTGTTCCTGTTGTTCATCACCGAAGATGCCTTGCCCAACAAATTTCTCAGAGGTGTCCTGATAAACTTGTTCAGCAATATCTTCATCTTTTGTCTGAACAGTGTCTAGATTAGTATCCTCTTTTGTTTCTTCTAAATTGTCATCTCCAGTAGGTTTATCTTCCAGTATTCCCCCACTTAAGTCTTGTTCTTTCTCAGAAACATCAATTTCTCTATCTTCATAATCCAAAGTATCCTGCTTTTCCTGTTCATCATCGGAGAGGTCTTGTTCAGCATCTTTAAAAGTGTCAAGCTTACCTTTTGGTTTGTCAAAAGAAGGTTCTATACCCTGGTCTACTTCTTTCACCAAAAAATCCTCTTCTGCTTTAAAAGCAAAATGTTCCTGTTCTTGTGTATCAGTATTGACTTCTTTGTGTTGTGTTTGAAATATTGTTTGTTCTGTCCAGGATTCTTTTAATTCTTCTTTCTCTACAACTTCTTTTGATTTTGCGAACATGTCTTGCTTGGATTCATATGTTTCTTCTAGCCTTTGTACAGTGATATCAGATTCTTTTTCAGAGACTTCTACTTCACTTTGTTCATATGTCACAGTATCAGAACTTTCTTGCCCATCATAAAAGAGGCCTTGCTCTTCTTTTATCTCATCAATATTGCTTTCAATTGGCTCTGCCAAATAATCCCCTTCTTGAACAAAATCATCTTTTACTTCCTTGGATTCTACAATAGATGGTTCTGGTTCCTCATCAGAAGCATATTTTCTAACTTGTTCTTCCATATCTGTTTCTAGCATACTAAAAGAGTCCAAAATGGGAGCAGCTACTTGATGATCTTTAGTTTCTATTGTCCCTTCAACTTTTTCTACAGCAAATTCGTCCTGTTCTGTTCGAAAAACCTCCTGCTGTTCAATAGGTTTTTCTTTCACAGCATCATCAAAAGCCTCTAGTGTCTGACCTTCTGAAATACTCTCAATATATTTCTGTTCCTTAACAGATTGGTCTGAAGCATCATCAAATTGCTCTTTGGAGTAAACTTCAAAAACATCTTGTTCTTCTGACTTATGAATTATCTGTTCTTCCTCTTCAAATGTCCGATTTACCCGTTTAAAAGATTGTTCCACTTCTGAATGTATGATGGTCCTTTCAAAGTCAACATTTTCTTGTGTCTTTTTAATTATATCTTTATGATCATCATATTCTTGTTCCTTATCTTGATCTAAAGTCATTTCTATCTCTTGCTCATTGTCTGAAAGTGTTAAGTTGTCATCTTTTGGTTCTTCAAATGTGTCTAGTTTTGTAGATAGTGCTAAAGCAGGTTCTTCCACAAAACTTATGGACTTTTCTTGATCAGTTTCTTCGCCCAATATCTCTTGTTCAACTTCTAAGTCAGTCTCGCTTTCCAATATTACAGTGTCATCAACATGAGTATACCGTTGCTCTTGTTTTTGTGGATACTCTGGTTCTAGCTCAGTTTTTTCTTGTTCTTTCTCTTCAACAAATTGTTTGTGTTCTATCTGAAATCCTTTATAATCCTCCAAAGCCTGTTCATCTTCAATCAACTCTTCCTCTAAATGAGAAACTTTTAAAAGCCCTAAAACCTCTGACTGGTCCTCGATTGTTTGATCAGCAAGTTCTTGTTGATCATGATCATAATCTGGAAGTTTTGTTTGGATTGGTTCCTTAAACCTTTTTTGTATTTTTGTTTCTGGTATATATTCCTCTTCAGATTCTACATCTTTTACTTCTTTTCTGTCTTCTTCGCTTAAACCATTAAAACCTCTTTCAAAATTTGTTTGTTCTTTGTTTGAATCTTCTTGTTGTTCCATTGTTTCTTCAGAATCTTGGTCATGCTGTTTTTCCAATGGCTGTAAATCCATTTGTTCTTCCTTCATCTTTTCAGAGTTTAGATCTTGTTCCTCTTTAATATCTGGCACTTCCATAGCTGCTTCTATTATAGCCTCTTGTTGTTTCTGTTCCTCATCTAATGCCCACCGTTCTTCTTCCAAGAATGTATCCTCAAGTGTGACCTCAGATTCTTTTGAATCTTTCAAAATAGGTTGGTCTGTTTCTACAATGTTCTGCTCTTCACTGATTGCTTCTGTCAGCTCTTGCTTTTCTTCTAAAGTAGGATGTTCTTCTCCTATCTCTTCTACCTCTCTTCGCTGTTTATCCAGAGCATCTGGTTCTTTTGAGTCATCTACAAGAACACTTTTATCCTCAACCATGCGTTCATCAGAAATTTGTTGTTGTACATATTCTTCTTCTTTGTCAAATTGTAAAGTATCTTCACCTACTTTATGTAAAGTTTCTTGATCTTGATGTAGAATGACTTCCTCTTGATGTTGGTCAAAGGTTTCATCAGCGGTTTTAACAAATTCATTTTCACCTTTTTTAAGTGTTTTTATGTACTCGGTGTCAAAAGAACTTTCTGTTTCAACAAATTGTTCATCTTCTAGGTCATGCACTATCTGTGTGCTTGTAATTTCTTGTGGCTCAATGTATGTTGTTTCTTTCTCAAGATAACTGAGTTTTGACATATATTCTTCATGTTCAACTTCTAAATGTTTGCTCTGTTCTACAATTTCCTCATTTGTTTGGTATCTGCTATCTTGTGTCTCAATATCTACTTGTCTTTCTTGAACAGTGTCATCTACTAACTCTTGAACAAGTTCTATATCTGCCAAACTAGATTCTGATTTAAATTGGTCACCCATGGAAGAGTGGATTGACAGAGTTGCTTCTGAGACTTCGTCCTCTTCTGTGAGTACTGCACCTGGAGGTTTCTCCTGGTCTGTATCAATATTGCTATCATGTGTATATTCTTTAATATAATCTTGGTCATCTGGTTTGGAATGTTCATACATAGGAATGGTCTCTCTTTCGTCTTGTTCTTCAGAAATAATCTCCTCTTTTTCAGAATAAGCAGATTCCTGGATTGGCTCTTCCACTTTTGTTTCAACTTCATCGGATACTGTTGTAAAAATAGTCTCCTCTTTTTCAGAAAAAGTCAATTCCTGGATTGGCTCTTCCACTTTTGTTTCAACTTCATCAGATTCTCTTTCAGAAATAGTCTTCTCTTTTTCAGAATAAGCAGATTCCTGGATTGGCTCTTCCACTTTTGTTTCAACTTCATCGGAAACTCTTTCAGAAATAGTCTCCTCTTTTTCAGAATAAGCAGATTCCTGGAATGGCTCTTCCACTTTTGTTTCAACTTCATCGGATACTCTTTCAGAAATTTGCTCTTCTGTATATTTAGTTACTTCCATTTCAGGTTCATAGTATATTTTTACAGGTATGTAATCCTGAACAGACTCTCTTTGAGATTCTGTGCTGATTTGGGGAATGTCACTAATAGGTTCTTCTGTTGTTGTGGTGGTTATAGTTTCAGAAATATCTGTAGATATATAATCTGTCTGTTGTGATTCTGTAACCTCAAATGCTACATGCTTGGGCAGTCCGGTTTGAATCTGGATTCTTTGTTGTTCTCGCCTGGTCTCTTCAATTTCTGTCAGAATAGAGGCAAATACCACAGAAATAAAGCTTTAGGGTCGGCAGACATTTTTTAGATAATGGCAAACCAGGGAAAGCTGCACTTGGCAAAAACATGCTTGATAGCACACAAGGCTTGTGCAAAGAAAGAAAACACTCACCATGTCCAAACATTGCTGCTTTTTTTTTCAATGTCATTAAAATTAAGCTATCGCCAGCCATGTACAAACAGCAGCAATACTAATTGACATCAAATTCCAATGTGGATGTCCAAATTGTGTGCTGGGTGTCAAGACTAAGAAGCTAAAGTGTCTGTGACACTTTTCACAAGAAAGCATGGCTATTACCAAATAGATGGAGAAAGAAATTTACAAAATTGCAGAAAGATAGCAGAGAATGAAAGACATCCACCCATCAGGTGAATAAAGTGAGCAATAATTTAGCATGCTAAATAATTACTATTGCTGTCATAATAATTGCATATCCTGTATATGTTAAGGTTGTTTGGCCAAATTTAGAGATTGTATAAACCAAATAGCTTGAAGCAAAGTATCAAAGTATATGCTTCTATGTAAAATAAAAGCAGCGTGTCAAATTCCATAGGGGGCTGTTAATTTACTGAAACTACCTTGAATTACAGACAAAGAAAACCAAACAGATTTACAATTCCATGCAGTTTCCGTAATAGCAATTTTGTTTAAACAAAGCAAGCCTACCAGAGACAACACATCATGCCAAAATAACAATTACAATTGGCTCAAATTTCTTTGGATTAATCAAAATAGTTCTGAATTATTTTTAACACATATTTGTCCATGCTCAGTACAAAGACGAATCAAAATCAGTGAAAACTTTAGTGACAATTGACAACATAAAGAAGATCTATAGATTGAGAGATTTGACTACCAGCAAACATACAAGCTGAGTAGATGTAATACCTTGAGGTGATAATTGCACAGATGGCTCCATAATTAACTCAGTTTCAGGTCCCAAAGCTTCTCCCTGAGATGGCTCATCTTTATCAATCTGTGCAACCACTGAATGTGTGATTTCTGTGGTATAGCCATCATCTTTAATCTCATCTCCGTCTACCCTGGACAATGGGTCTGGGTATGGAGGCTCAGGGACATACGTTTCTGAGTCAGTGTAGGACTCAGTTTTAGTGACTTGAGCAAACAAGGAATGTTCAGAGGATTGTTCATGTAGTGAGTTAAATATATGAGCAGGCATTGCTGGTTCTGGCACAGCCAAAGGTTGTTCATGGTATACTTCATCTTCAGCGGTTTTCGAAACTCCCTCATCTTCCGAAACATCATGTTCTTCTCTTCTAAAGATTTCCTTATAGTCTGAAATTCACGGTATGTATGCACTTATTTTCAAGGGATCTCCATTTGCTACAGACTACAGTTCTTTAAAACATTTCCCCTTGACTTTTAAAAGCATAATAGCCATGCATAATCGAGCAAAAGGTAACGCAAGCCAGTCTATAACTTCATGCAAACAAAGGTAGAATTTCTTCAACTGTTGTGGAATCTAAAATGACCAGTGTGTTCCATTGTTTTACTTCAAGCTTGGCAAATCCTTCACTCAACTAAGAGCATTCTTGAAAATGATATTCAGCAAAAATAGAGAGCAAGAAAATGATAAACAGAGAAAAGGAAAACGAATAAGACAAACATGACATATGATACAACATAAATTAAATGTTATATTATAGTAAAATTACTGGATTTTTTTTGTATCTGTTTGATCATTGTTGTTAGAATTATGTGGACTATTTGCATGTTTGTGTGTAACCTGTTAAAAGTGTTGCTGAAGCTCTTCACGGCCAGTGCATCCCAGCTGCAAGTTTGTTCCCAAACCACATTCTCTCGCTGTGTCTATCATATCATAAACGGCCATAAAACAATTTCTCCAAAGCTTTGTGCCCTGAAGTAAAGCAAAGCCTCTTGCGGCATAAGTTTTGCAACAAAATTATACAACTAAAAACAAATAATAAAAAAATTAGCTATAAAACAATCATGCATAATCAAGTAGATTGGGGCTTCATAGATAGGAGCACACAAAACTAAAAAGGTGCAAATTACAAATGACACCACAAAACCATTAAATCACCTTTAAAACTAAATGAAATTTCATTGTTTATTCAATTGTAAACAAATGACAAAAAGTCAACAAAAGTGAGAAGTGAAAAGTGACAGCGAAAACAATTCTACAATAAATTGAGGACAATGGTTGTAACAACTAGTTTATGAATATCACTGAAGTGCATGAGTGATGAAAAGATAGGAAAAACACAAAAAAGGAATCAAAAATAATGTCAAACATATTGCAATAGTTAATGTCTCAGAGGACATAAATAAAAACAAACAGAAGAATAAATAGAAATACTTAAAGTAAACAACAATTCACAAGACTGCCAACTGCGGGGATAAGCTTTAGCAATCTAAATACTGTAGAATTTGAGCTTATTTTCAATATTTTCAAAAAACAATAATATCATAAAATTCATTAAAAGTCTTTTCTTCTAAAAATTGTTAATACAAAACAGCAATACTTGTTACTGCTTTAAAATACTACATTTCCTTTGCGTGTTCCACTAAGAAAAGGTGAAAAATTCTACACATTTCTAATAGCTTGTACTGCCATGCTGCATGTGTATTCAATACTAAAAGTTTGATAAAAAAATAGTTTTGAGGGCAGATCCATTAGGGTCATGCTTCTGCATATAACTACTGAAACACTGGTCAAATCTACTGTGAAACTGGTGATCTATCTAGTTTGAGTTAGGAATAAGCTATAAAAAAACATTTCTCAGTTCAATGTGTCAGTGAATTCATTTGTCTACACACCAGTCTCATGAGGTGCCGACACTTGTCCTGGTTCACCATACTGTTCCTCAGCAACTCGAGCGAAAGCTTCAGCCGTCCTTGTCTCGCTAATTATACGCTCCTCTGAAAAACACAAATAAGAAAAGTTTCAATGGGTGAACATTAGACTGTGGTAGAAAATCAATCTTTTTTTAAGATAATAATAACTTTATATTAACAGACATTTATATAAAATTAAATTTGTTATTTTATTTTTTATAAATTATCTATAAAAATGGATGGAATGAGAGAAAGAATCTCACTACATGTATATTTGTTTTTGATGGCTTAAGTAAGTAATTTAACTTCATAAAACTTAAATTTCCAATCAAGTAAAAAAGTTGCATTAAATGCTGCTCCAGATGTGTTGCATCATGACTCTGTTCAAAACAGGTCCTGGATTCAACAACAAACCAGAACAATGTATTTATTCATGAAAACTATAATAACGACAAATTGGAGTGAAATAACTAACTGTTCAAAGAGTGAAGAAATAACACTGAAAAACAAACAAATTCTTTGTTGCAAAAGAAAATCAATAAATACAAAAATCATGGACATGTGAGTTGAGAAAAAAAATTGACAAAAAAATAAACAACAAAGACATTTCACAAACAAACAACAAAACATAGGTGAGGAAAGGTGGAAATAAAATACCATTGACATAAATGTGTTTGTTTCTGTTCTGATGAACACAATTTTTTTTGCTTCGACAAGTAGTCTTACGAATGTAGGTTTGATTGGCACAAATATTGAATCTAATATATTGAGTTTATTAACGTTTTACATTATACTTAAAGTTATTATCTCGATATCACAGAGGGCTAGTCCAATGGGTGAAGGAAACTACAATGTACTTTTGACATCACTGGCAATAAACAAGTACAAGAAAAGAACAGGATACCAAGCATGTCCCAATAAGAGTTCAAATTCAGACATGACAACCAATCGGCTTTCCTAACCAGCTGCTGTGGCATTGTTCATTAAAATAGTTGTGAACAAATATGTGCTTCTAATTTTTTAACGTTGAGGAACAACAAAAGGCAGATCCATAAATTTTCCAGTAAATAGCATGACAATACAAGTAATTAATATTAAAGACTGCATCAACAAGATGTCTCTATCTACAGCCTATATCTTCTATGATTTTGAACAGAAATACAAACTACACATAACTCTGTGTTTCGGTTTTATTTGATTCAACAATTATAGTTCATGTGAAGAATTGTAACAAGGTTACAATGTATGGTGATATTTCATGCAATACAATTAAAGACAATTGGAGATGATGCATATAAAAAAAATATAAATACAACACATAGAAACTAGTTTATAAACTTTCGTGTCAAAAAGCTTTTGGCTTTGTAAAGTATAGCAGGTAAACATTTTTTTTTTTTACATAAACACTGTTGACCATATTTCTAAAAAAAACTTTGTATATTTGATTGGAGATTTCACCATGCTTAAGGTTATTTCACTAAATGAGGGCTTGTAAGTCCCATGGGTGAAGGAAACGTCATTGATAAAAAAACAAGACACACCAAGTTTAATAGAGAAGGAAAACATGATGCCAGAATGAATTGGTTTTGTGATAGCCCTTAGCTCAGAGAGCATGACAGACATGAAGCTTGAGCCAGCCAACATTCAAATTACGAGATTGGTCATGGCTTACTCCCAATGATTTCCAAATTTTTCTTTGAGATCACAACTAATTCACCACTTGTTCAGGTTATAAAGTAAATATTCACAAAACAACAACAACAATCAAATTGTGCTAGTTCTATACTATTAAGTGAGGGAACATTATAGATGATGAGGCCAAGAGTGTGCTACCTTTGATGACCTCTACCCTCTCGGTGGTGCCGTGAGGGGTGATGGTGGTCACTTTACGGATTGTTTTCCATGTTTCTCCGTCGTCTGATACCTGATATACCTCCTCTATCTCAGTTACCTCATCAGTAACTTCCTCTATTAGCCACGCAGCAGTTAAGGGAAAGTAACAGTTTTACTTAATATCTCAGTTATAGTATTATTTCTAGGCGGAATTAAATCTCTTTTTTTTTTTACTCGATAGCTTGCTATAAGACAGAACACAAATGAAGATTCCACATGAAAAACAATCAAAGTCACTTTTGAATTTTTTAAAAATAAAACCCAGTACTTAGTTTCAAAGGGATAGACTAATTAATGTTCTTGCAAAGTATTAAAACAAGCTGAGTAGCAAAATCTACTTTGAAAACAAATGTGCACACACACTTTTTGTTGAGAATCCTTTCTTTCCTTTTTAAAAGGTAAAAGCAATTAAGACTACATGTATTACCTGCAATGAGTAATTTGGCATAAAAGACCAAAGTCACAACTCTGAAGAATGATCAACAATGCAGGTTTAAGATTCTATATATGTTTATATATCAAATGATCATAACAGACTTCTATGACAACCCCATCTCCTCTATTAACTGTTTTTGTATGTGTGAATATCACATATACATGTATGTGCCATAAAAAACATAATAGTGGCCATATTGTTGCCCAGAATTTTGTAGAGTGATCTCTCATTTGTTCTCGTGACAAGAACATTCTGCATTCCTAGGTTGGTGAATTCGTTTTTAAAACTGTTATGGCGGCAGACGTTTTGTTGTCAAGAACTTAATGAAATATGTTCTTGACCATCAGCTGTTGTGACATGAGTTAAAGCTAAATTCAAGTTGATCACTGAATTTGTTGTAAGGTTCCGCTTTTCACCAAGTTTCAATTTAATTGGTTAATATCAATTAACGTTATCGTGTTCAAAACAACCAACATGACCAATATCCATAAAAAGCATAATGGCTGCCATATTGCTGCCAGGAATACAATGAAATGCAAACCCATCATGTAGAGTTTGAGATTGAATCAATCAAAATTTAAATTTTAATATATGATCTGTTTTAAAGTTATTGTATTTACAATATATATGTGAAAATATCACATAAAACCATAACGGCTGCCATATCATTGACATGAATTTGGAAGAATGTAATCCCATCTGCCATCTGAACAAGGTTAACAAAAAAAAAAAAAAATGTCCAACATATAGTTGCCTCAGTCTTCGTGGAATGCAATCCTGTCCACTGTCATATGAGAAAGCTACATTCCAACATTGAAGTTAATTGGTAAATTTGTTTTTGAAGTTATCGTGTTAACAACACATTTATAACAATATCACAAAGATGTAATGACAGCCATATTGTTGCCACAATTTTGTCAAATGCTAACCAATCTGCCGTCTTGGAATAAGCTACACTCCAGGTTAAAGTTAAAACCTGAGTTTGTTATGTTCACAGCATGTGTGGAACAGACAGACGGACAAATGGAAGGGTAGTCTTTCTAAGAGCCTCTCGCACTAAAGTGCTGGGGTAGAAAGTGGGCAGTAACACTGTGGAGACGGTTGTTGATGGAAACGATGTGTCTGACAAAAGTGTGGAAGGAACCACAGGCAGCATCAAAGGTAGATAAAAAAAATAGGACACCACAACAAATCAGCTTCCTGATGCCCCTTAGCGCCGAGCGCACAAGGGCATCAGCAAACTTCCACCAACAACCTTCCAGAGGGCTGTTGAATAACTCACTCCATCTCTCTCAAGAACGAATGTAGTCCAATTCCTGCATCACATGTTTTTAAATGGATCAGAATTTCACATGGGGTTTATACTCTCAATTAAGTCACAAAATATGGTAGAACCAGAGAGTATTTTCGTACTGTGATCTAAAATAATGGGTTTTCTCAAAATAGATTTTCAGTGACTATATTTGTCTTTCAAGTGAACTCTTCAAGTGTATACACTGAACACGGAGTAATCTGAACATGTACTTTCAAAAGCATAAGTACACATTTCTAAAGACAGTATTAGTAATACATGTTTGAAATTGTTTCTATTATGTTAGTAAAGGATTAGAATTACTGAGTTAGTTTTATAGACAACACCTTGAATATGGGAAATAAGACTTATGCATCAAAATACATACATTTTCTTTAAGAAACAGGGAGTTTAAAGGATTCAAATGAAGACAAAAATGTACTCAAGACAAAGAAAGCAAAGCTGGGTTAGAGAGTTAGATTTATTTCTGTACAGGATGAGGTAATATAAAGAGTAGGATGCAGTACCTTCAAGTCTCTCCTTTTCCGTTGGACTAGGGGGTGGGGTTCGGACGCCTTCTTCTCGCTCTGATTGGGAAGGGGAGAGAAACAAACCTCAAAGCGTAAGCAATAATTAGACAATTTCAGCACAGATTATTTGATTATGCATGTTTGTATCCTTCATGTCTGACAGCACCAAATTATAAAAATGATTTTCTTTTTCAAGGCTACTTATATTTAGATCAACAATTTTTTTTGTTGCTATTATGTATATACATGTAATTATTAGCTTGTACATGCCATTTCTCCGATATAAGGGAGTATGAAAAGGTACTATTTTTTTATATTTCTTTTTCTAAAATTTGATTCACTGAATAAATTGTAGAAGGTTGCCTGTCAAATTCATGAAGAGCGTCACCATGTTTCAATTCATGCATATGTCAAACTTTGGATATTTTTATGCATTCATAAAATATACAAAATCCATTAAAACATTACTCATATTACATTATCCACATGCACACAAGAGAATATTGGTACTTCAAATTAAAAATGTTATTCTCAGGAAATATTAGAGGCAATATAATTCAGTATATAATTATAAGCAAAATAATTCCAATCACATTTAGTAGATTTCAGTTTATAACTATCAATATCATGCAAAATTTATTTTGGCAACAATTATTTGTTATGATATAGAATAGTCAACAGACAATACAGACAGACAAAAATGTTAGTGTGCAATTTAGGTAAACCAAATATATAGTTAGAGGATAGATCATTAGTAACTAAAATGAATTAAATATAATAGATGTACAGTGCACCAAAAAATTAGCCTAATGAGAGTGACTTCACTGTTTGTTCAGGGTGACTTCACTGTGTGTTAAGTCCAACACACACTGTTAGCTCAAATCATAATGTTATCTGTTTGTATGCAGCACCATAAGCAACTGCAGTGACAACCACAAGACATTTTTTTGTTTGTTTATACATTTGTACATGAACATGTACATAAAATACAGTTCAAAACCATTCAAACCATAAAATACCCCTCACCAACCATAAGATATCCTGCACCAATCATAAGATATCCCCACAAATCATAAGATATCTCCCACCA
>JAVFBY010092786.1:0-12203 GCA_034781015.1 Tonicella lineata
GTGCGCTTTAATGCGCAACTCCAATGGTAGACTGTCTGTTAATTGTGGGTTGTGGTTCACTCTAGTGTGCTTTAATGTGCTTTAGTGGGCTGTAGCGCATTCAAGCGCACTAGGGCTTGCTTTTTGATGAGGGCTGTACTGTATTTCCAATTACAGTTACTGAAGTGGTTTCTTTCTAGCTTGGTACATTATGCAAGAAATACGATCTACACTGTAAAACCTGTCAGTTTCGTTTTTTGCTCCTTTTTTTCCCCTTTTTCTGTCCCCTTCATGTTGCCAGTGACGTGAACGGTAGTTTCCTTCACCCATGGGGCTGTCACGCCATCATATACATGTAGGTGAAATACCCCTGAGTATGGTATTAGACCCCAATCAATCAATCAATCAATCTAAAACCTGGATCTGCTTCTCACAAGCTAAATGATCCTCCTCATTATATTTGTTTTAGAAAAGCGTTGCATCGTCATGGAGCCGGCGCTGGTGGAACGAGGAATATCTCTGGCAACTCCCCGCTCCATGAAGCCCTGGAGAGAGAGTTAGCTGTCCTACACGAGAAAGAGGCTGCTCTACTCTTCACGTCGTGTTTTGTAGCCAATGATTCAACCCTGTTTACTCTCGCGCAGGCAATTCCAGGTTTGTGCTCCCTCATGTTTCAAAATTGGACGAACAGATTATCAATTTCTTACAAAACCCAACCTACAAATTTATATCCTATATTTTTTCTCCAATTTTAAATAAGTCCCTTTATTGTTAGTTTTTTTTGCTGAAATAATTAATAGTATTTTTTGTCAATTGATAATATTAAATAATAATTGATATTTAATATTTTTTAAATCTTCATACAGACAATTTAGCGGCTTATAGATGCAATTTCTGTCAACCCTTGAAATTTGTTGATTTTGAACAGAAAACCTACTTAAACGTAAAGTATAACTATGAAGAGCATTTCAAAATTATTCATAGATTTCTTCCACTACTTCTTTATTACGTCCCCTCGGGCTTACAGTATGTTTTGAGCTGTGAACATATTGACTCAGGTGGGTGGGTGCAAGCTTCCTAATGTCCCAGTTCTGTATGAGTTAAGGGACATCAAGAGCAATGTTGTTTGAGGGGTTTTTTTCTGTCTTTGTCCTATCTCGTCTTTTATGTTGCCAGTGATCAATGTTAAGGGTGGCTTCCTTCACCCATTGGGCTGGCACGTCGTCTTATAGATGAAATACCCCTGAGGACATCAATCTTCATTACGCCCATTAATGGAGCATTATTGACCAAACAGGATGATAAATGTTGAAATATAATAGAGAAAAAGTTTTTACCAACATGGCAACAAACTTCGGACTGTATGACATGTGTTATTTTCTTTGCAGGATGTCACATATTCTCCGATGCTGGAAACCATGCCTCTATGATCCAGGGGATTCGAAACAGTCGAGTTCCAAAACATATTTTCCGTCATAATGACCCTGAGCACCTTGAATTCCTACTCAAACAAGTGGACAAGTCCGTCCCTAAAATTGTCGCTTTTGAAACGGTGCATTCCATGGATGGTAAGATTCAGTGTAGATTATTTATACTATAGGGTAATAGTTAGTCATCTACTGTTAATAAATGTCATTTGTCTACTGTTTTTTGGGGGCAAACTAATTGATAAATCCAAAGAAAAGAAAAAAAAAAAATTCAGTTTTTAAAAGTTAAAAAGTTTTCCAGGCCTTGAAAAGCCATAAGGAAAGCTGGTTGGTGAACAAGCTTGACTTAACAGTTCAATGTTTCTTTTTACAGACGGGTAAAATCATTTGTCATACAGCACAGAAATGACATGGCACATTGTCAATTTGCTTGGGTTAAACATTAGCTTACAGTTTCTATCTAATTGATTGATTTTCTCTTAGTTTCTATCTAATTGATTGATTTTCACTTAGTTTCTATCTAATTGACCTAATTGATTGATTCTCACGTCCTTCGACAGGTTCAATCTGTCCACTGGAAGAGTTTTGTGACATTTCTCATAAGTATGGGGCACTCACGTTTGTGGATGAGGTACACGCTGTGGGCTTGTATGGGCGCCATGGAGCTGGTGTTGGGGAGAGGGACGGAGTCCTTGATAAAATGGATATCATATCCGGGACCCTTGGTAAGTTTAAATGAAATCTGTATTCTTCATGGTTCTGTCTTCAAATATGGGTGAGCCAGCATTGTGGCTCAGTGGTTAGCATGTTTAGCTGCTGATCCTCCTTCGATGGCAGGTGGTTGTCAAGAGCTTCCTGATGCATGGAGCTTCCAGAGCTGCGGGGCATCAGGAAGCTGGTGTCCTGTACTTTTCATGTCCTCTCTTTTATGTTGCCAGTGACATCAAGTGTGGTGTCCTCCATTTATTTGACTGGTACGAGTGATATAGGTGAAATACCCCTGAGCTCGTTGTTAAACACCAGTCAATCTATCAAGCCATGGTAAGTGACAATAAATCAAACAACATGGGAGTCTATTACATCATTCCTTACTATGTACATGTAGGAATCATTCCTTACTATGTAGGACATGTATAAGCTAACAATTGGGCACTGTAAATCACATACAATCTCTTCCATGAATAATGTCCATCTTACTTTTTCTAAAATTTTGAAGGTACATGTTTTTAATTAAGCATTTTAACAAATGAGGACTACAAGGGAAAACCTGGTTATCACTTTCAGAGTTATTGCACCAGCCAATAGTGGCAACATCGAGTTCACTCTCATAATATTACTTTACACAAAAACAAGGCTGTCACATATTTTGTATGGTATAAAGTTTAGCCGTGCAATGAAATAACATGCGTCTTGAAACTTTGTTTCTCAGTGTCTTCAAAATTGACAAAACTGACATCTCTGGTTTTCCCCTTGTGGTCTTCAAAGCTTTATGTTTTCTGAGAAATCCTGATAAATGTGTCCTCTTTCTCGCAGATACTATCTTTAACTAGCTTCCAAACTGAAAGTAGCCTTTTTGTTGACAAAATGTTAGCTGATTTAGGGTAGGTAACTCTGTCTTGATATAAAATGTGTCTTGTTTAATAGCAGGTAAAGACTTTGGTAATGTTGGGGGTTAATTTAGGGTAGGTACATTTGTACCTTTGGTAATGATAGCTTATTTAGGGTAGGTAACTCTGTTGTGATATTAGATGTATCTTGTTAACAGGTAAAGCCTTTGGTAATATTGGTGGTTATATAGCCAGCACAGCACAAGCAGTCGACACGGTGAGGAGTTATGCGGCAGGTTTTATATTCACCACGTCCTTACCACCAACCGTTCTCTCTGGAGCTCTCGCTTCTATTAAGGTAAGAAACAGCTGCTGCTCATCGGTTACTATAGCAACAAGGTCAACATAGATTTGTCTTAAGCACTTGTGTAATTCCATCTGGTTTTGTGATTTCCTTTCACTGGATGTTGGATAAGATGTATTATGCAGATGTTATTCTTTGCTGAGGTGACTTTTACAGTATTCTACACCTGTTTCAAATGATGATTTTCCTAACATAACAGCTCAGCATTGATCTCACCTTATGGTTGAGGTTGACGCTAGCTTCTGGTGCACTTTCAGATCAGGGAATCAGGAAGTCGATTTGTTGCAGCGACCTGTTTTGTGAACTGTGTTGTCGTTGTTCTATAGTTGTGACTTAAGTTTGAGTCAAAGTTACAATAGGTGCCGTTTTTAACAGCCACAAGATGTAAAAGTTGCAAAATCTTAGCTTAACTGAACAGTTTTTTTAAACAACGTGCAAAAAACACATGTTGATGTTTTTTGACAGTTGAAACTTATAGTCCAGATAGTGTAGTAATTAGTGTATTGATCTCATACACCGAACATTCCTGATTTGAATCCAGCTCTCGGCAATATATTTATTTTCTTCACATTTATATACATTCTTGAAAGAAAAGTTATATTCATTTTTTTTTCAAGTTGATGTTTCAAATAGTTTGTATCAATAAATTCATTGACTTGGAGACTGTTTTACTATTTCCATTTGGTTATATTCTCTACTTATGTTTTGTTAATTAACTTAATAACCTGAAGAAATAGACCTTTTAAATAAGTATTATTTATTTTTACATGTAGTTAAAAGATCTAAAATATTATTTACAGTAGGCACACAGTATCAATTTTAAAATTTAAATTAATTTCTGAATGATCATGTTGTTGTTGTAGGTGGTAAAAAGTGAGGAGGGCCAGGAACTAAGGGAGAGAATCCATGAAAACGTAAAATACCTGAGGCGTAGGTTGATGGAGGTGGGACTTCCTGCCCGGCACTCACCGAGTCACATCATTCCTATTCATGTAAGTCACTTGCCAAGTCACAGCATTTCGAGTCACTCAAGTCACTCACTGAGTCACATCATTCCTATAAATGTATGTCACTCGAGCCACATTGTATCTATTCATGTGAGTCACTCACTGAGTCACATCATTCTTGTTCATGTAAGTCACTCATCAAGTCAAATCAATCCTATAAATGTACGTCACTCAACGAGTCACATTGTATCTGTTCATATAAAGTCATGGGACAAGTTACATCATTCCTTAGCATGTAATTCGTTCACAAAGTTCCATCATTTCTAGAAGTCACTCACCGAGTGACATGATTCCTATTCATGTAAGTCACTATTTCTGTGATGCTCACTATGCACTTGCCCTATGGGTAGAGGTAGTATGTTTTGAGCAATTTCACGCGGTCTCTAACCCTAGAGGAACATAGAGTTTTCGCCAACATATTAATAACTATGCTGTAGGGATTGTCCTCATGACATCTGTCCATACATAGGAGATGAACAAAATAGAAACCATACCTCTTTATAACTGGATGCACATTTGTCTTGAGCGAGATTAAGTGAATCACACTGTGTTTGCTGTTGTCATACAAGTGAAATAGCCTTGCTCACAGTAGCCTACTTATTGGGAACTACAACCAGTACTTAGCTATGGTATGGTATCCTATATTCCTCATTCTTTGGTGTTTTGTAGAATAAAGCAACACGAGTTTATTTTGCGTAGAGTAGGTTTTCATTGTTTAGATACATACATTTTGGGAAAAAAGCCCAAAAAGTTCTACCTCTGATTTGAATTGTTTATTATTTGCAGGTTGGGGACCCTGCCATGTCTACAAAAATAAGCAACGAGCTGATGACAAAACACAACATGTATGTGCAGGCGATCAATTACCCGACAGTTGCCCGTGGGGAGGAGCGACTGAGGGTGGCCCCGACGCCCCACCATACAGAAGATATGATGGATTATTTTGTGAATTGTCTTCTGGATGTCTGGGAGAGTAACGACATGGCGCTCACCCCTAATGTCTGTCCTAATACCTGTGAGGTGTGTCATAAACACCTGGAGGAAGAGGCACTGCAGGGGGCCGCACCCATCTGTGATCGCTCCAACTGTACCTACACTTCACTTCAATCCTTTCTCACTGTGGCATAAGGGGAAGCAACTGTCAACAAAGAGACAACTCTTCCCACATCCACTTCGTTTACAAAAGCATTGAACAGACTTGGTTCTTTTTATTGAACTGAGCTTGTTTAGTATGTCAGTTATAAGGTCCATAGTAGGATTATCTAGCCGCCTATATTAGGTACCTAACTCAGCATGGGAGAATATAGTGTCCTGAATCTCACATGTCCTGGGCACGCTTGCAAGAAACTTTTAGTTACGTAAGAAAAAAATATTTACAAAAAACCTTATGACAAAATTAAGTGCCTATCACATAACATCTTAAGACATTATTTACCAAGTTTCATGATAGTGTATTTTATTCGTAAGTTACGTGAAAACAGACTTACAAAGTTTCTTGCAAGTGTGCCCAGGTGATAACAGCTAAACCTCTTGCTCTCTTCATACATGCCTCTGAGAGAAAACAGAACTTTAAAGCGACTTTTTTCCAATGAGTTATGGCGTTACCGTATGATTGAACTAACTTGAAAGAACAGCTGCTTAAAACTATAACTTTATACATCCATCTTCTACATGTCTCCGTATTAAAGCAATGCTTCTTTCTTGAGGCCTAATTAGATAAAACCAATTAAAAAAAGGCATATCACTTATTTCAAATTTTTAAGACCTGTATTTAAGATCAGTCCGTTTTAATCAAATCATAGCAATATTTTTATAATCGTGAATAATTATGTTAGTCTGGTAGGTTCTCAAAATTCTGTTTTCTCTCAGAGTTGTGTCCCCTGGTCATTTTATTTCTTCCCACTTGATGTTACCCAAATGTTTATGTTTTAACAAAGTTAACTTCGTTTAAAATTTGTGTTATGTGTCTATGATTTTTTAGGTTAATTCAATGCAAGAATTATTTTTTTTTGTTGATTTTAATTTTTGGGATATATCACATAGATTTCTGCAAATCTGAAATAATCAAATCTTTATGAATCTATGTTTATCTTATAAAATATTGAATAGAATAAGGTTATCTTTAAAAAAAAATTATACTTGTTTATAGGTGAATCTCGTAAGTTCACTGGTCACAAAATGAATGTTTACTCCTGTAGAGGCATTTCAGCTATAGTTTAATTGTTATATGGTTGGTTAAGATAGAATCTCTATTGTTATTAATAAAAATTGTTTAAAAAATAAAAGTCGATCTGTGTGATATGCAAACATTGTGATAAAATTAAGTCAGTTATCTTTTTATATTGTTAGGAGTCTATAATTTGTTCACATTCTCATGTGAGACTGTTGTTGTTGTTTATGTTTATGTTACTGTCATGTAGGAAGAAAACTTGTTATATGTCTACTTATAAGTAGTTACAGTAAATCAAAGTCCAGACACATCACGACTTACATTTTTATAAAGCCAAGCAAAGATGAATTTATCCAAAAAAATTCTTGAGGTATGATGCTTTATAAGTTGAAGCAAAAATTATCCAAAAGAGAGATTGCATACGCATTAAATTTTCTTTCAATTTATCATTGGTAAAAACCAATTCATACATTGTATGAAGGTGCTAAGCTAATAATCAGGCCATGCCACAAAAAATGGAACACTTATTATTATATATTCCTTATATAATACAGTTTACTCGGACGACTGTTGTGGTGAACTGTATTACATGAGTGTTGTACTTGCGCAACAGTCAGATGTATGAATAGGGATGGCCAGTGGAAAAAAAGGGAGTTAACTTTGTCACCTATGTAACAGGCAATGCCATCTATATGACTATATCATTGACTGGCCTGACAACAGCAGGATATAATAATGAAGATTCAATTGAATATGGGCCCGCGCCGTGGCTTGGTGGTTAGAGCATCCGACTGGCGTGACTACCTATCCTCCTTTGGTGTACCGCACTGGTTCGATCCCCCCAGTGTACCTGCTTAGATACAGAGGGAGTCCCATAGGTGACTTTGGCTATAGCGAGGGTGTTTTTTCCGTGGTTTCCTTCCACATCAAGTAGGATTTTCTAAGAAGTGGAGAATCCGTCGTCATATACATGTAGGTGAAATAGCCCTAAGTACGACGTTAAACACTAATCAAACAATCAATTGAATACTATTAGTCAATGTCATAGAGGTCTCTACCTGTCACAAGGATGACCGAGTCGTCTTCCTTTTTAGCCACTGGCGATCTCCATTGGCCTTAACATTTTATGTTCTCTGTGCATGTTGTAATGGGTAACATCACGTGGGTACAGTCCCCTTATTTAGTAGATAATCCTAATTCCACTTACCCCTAATCCCACTCCTATACTGTTTACATTATTGCCATGGTGACGGGGTGTAGGTATCCCTGACAATAAACTTACTACCATGATTATATTTCCATCTTGTAATCAAATTATAACCTGTTTTGTTACATTCTCATAATAAAAAATATATAATTATTTGGGCCAAAAATAAAATGACCAAGTGACCTGTTACAATTCAGAATGTTTTTGTTTACTTTCTTGTAAGGGTAAAATGTGAAATGTATTGCTATACAGAGATCAACAGGGGCTAGTTTCATAAAACTTTGCATGCAAAATTTCTATCGTAAATGAGTTTATCCTAGAATAAACTTCTATAACGTGACGTCATTCACAAACAAAAATGTCTATACAAAGTTTTATGAAACACCCCCCAGTTGTTCTAAGGTTATAGTGGGGGTAGCGTAAATGGGTATGCTGTAGAAGGACCGGTTATGCCAATGTGAACGTTAAACACAAATAAAACATAATTCAAAGAAGAAAAAAAAACACAAACCTTGTCCGAGCTTCAGACTAGAGTTATAATTAAGTGAAAAAAAAATCCAGAAAATAACTAGGGGGAAAAAAATAATGGTTATGGGGATTTGAACCCCCGTCCTCGAAATGTCACAGTTTAGCGTTTTATCTCCCGATTGAAATTTTGTTGTCAAACTCCGTAAACAATCTAATTAAAATCACATCTATATAAGCTGCCCAATATTGTATTGTCGCAATCTAGATCTGAGGACATATTGTAGCAAACAGTGTTCAATGACGTCAACTAGTGTGGGGTTCAAGAAAGGTCACCGTTAAAATTGTCCAATAAAAAAAAATAGATAGCAAGAAGTTGTGGTAAATATAGATGCTTTTAAGCTAGGGCAGTTCCAGGGGAATCCCCCATTCACATATCATGAATTGGTAAGCGGCCCTCTGATCGGTCAATCAACATCATTTGGTAGGGTATGTCCTCAGATCTACATCGCGACAATATTATACCGGGGGAGCTAATGTAGATCTGATTTGAATCCGATTCACTCCGTATATAAATATGTTTGACCGTAATCGATGTCACACATTCTACCACGGACTGTACCTTTTTACAATAACATATATAAGCATTTTTTTTGTCTCCACCTGGTGCAAGATATCCAGGGCACACTTTCACAAAGCCTCCTTAAGCTAAGGTGATCTTAACTGCCATGGCAACACATAGGCCTACCTCCAGTACTGGTCGTCATGGTAATTAGGGTCACCTTAGCTTAAGGAGGCTTTGTGCAAGTGGGCCCTAGATTGATGCAAATTTCTACCTAAACAAGCTGAGTAGCTAGCAGGTCCCTGGTCCCCCACCAAAAGCTCAGTTTGAAAACAAATCCACACAAGCCCCCTACATTAACCTCCCTTATTTTTGTCACTTTGAGAATCCTTCCTTTTTACAAACTAACGTCCAGGCAGTGAGGTCAGCTATCAAACATAAAACCTATTATGACAATCACATTTGCTGTCTTAACCATCCTTGCAAACATCACAATAAAACCATAACGCCGGCCTCATTGTTGCCATGATTGGTGAATTTGCTTTTAAAAATAATCCTGTCCACAGCACATATACTTGAAGTTAATTGGTAGCGACCGTATTGTTGCCATAAATTTGGCGGAATGAAATCACATCCACCATCTTGACATGAAAGAGCCACATTCCAAGTTTGCAGTCAAATAGTGAATTTGTTTTAAAGTTGTGTTTACAACACATAAATGAGAATATCATACAAAAACTATAGTGGTGGCCATACTGTTGCCACGATTTTGGTGGATAGAATCCTATTCATCATCTTGACACGAAGAAGCCAGATTTCAAGGCAAACGTTGAATTTGTTTTAAAGTTGCCGTGTTCACAACACATAAATGAGGATATCACATCAAAACTGTAGTGGCGGCCATACTGTTGTCATGGTTTTGGTGGAATGCAATCCTATCCGCTGTCTTGACATGGAAAGTCCAGACTCCCAAGTTTAAAATCAAATAGTTGATTTGTTTTGTTGATGTGCACATATTTAATATCACACAAAACTGTAATGGCGCCATATTTTTGCCTTGAATTTGGTGGAATGCAATCCCATTTGCCGTGTTGACATGAAAAAGGTCACATTTTTAAAGTCAAAAAGTGAATTCGTTTTTAAAGTTGCCACGTTCACAACACATCAATGAAAATATCCCATATAAACTGTAAGCCTAATGGCGACCATATTGTTGTCATGATTTTGGTGGAATGCAATCACATCCAAAGTTTTGACCTGAAAAAGCTACACTCAAGTGGTATATTTATTTTAAAGTTAATGTCTTCACAAGACAAACGTGAGAATATCATATAAAAAGTAGGCCACAAGCGAAAGGGTGATACGCCGGCTGCAAGTTGTTGTTTGGTCACCTCCAATGGGTCAACTTTGTTAGTTTCCCATCTCTTATGATACAGCAAATTTATACTTTATACTATAAGGTATTTAACATTTTGTCCAATGGCCGGTGACCTTGACCTTGGCCCAATGATCACGGGTATAAGAACTGACATACCCCCTAGACACAAGAAACATTTGTACAATGTTTTTTCTTTTAAACTTACGGCCTGGATAAGTCATAAGAAACTTTTGTGCAAAGAATAAGCATTTGTAAAGTTTTCCTTTAAAACAAATTGCCCAGACAAGGTATTTAACATTATGGGCAATAATGACCTTGACCTTGGACCAGTGACCTCAGGTATAGGTCGCGACACACCCCTTAGACCTAAGGAACATTTGTGCAAAGTATAAGCATCTGCAAAGTTTTCCTTTTAAGTTTATGGCCCGGACAATGCTTTTGGTATCATAGGCAATAGTGACCTTGACCCAATGACCTTGAATTTAGGTGGTGACACACCCCTTAGACATAATGAACATTTGTTCAAAGCATAAGTAGCTGCAAAATTTTCCTTTTAAATGTATGGCCCGGACAAAGTTTTTAGTATTATGGGTATTGGTGACCTAGATTGGTTTTTATTTTTATTTTGTTTATTCACCAATAAAATTAATAACATATTAGCAGTACAAATATACATATCTAAGAAAACAACCTTGTCAAGGTTATTGATATCAAGTTGTTTGTAGGCCTACATAATACAAGGCGAATCCTCTCGAAAAGGCTGTCAATTCTTGATAATTAATTCCATTAAACGCTTAATAGAGTAAATGGTTGATCAAGGTGCTAGGAGGTGATAAGTGATCATCAATATAATCACTAATTATTATGTTAACGACATAGCGCTGATTTACATTATTCTCGATTTGTTCGGTCAATCCACTGGCATGACACATCTATAGAGTTTATAACATACCATAGCGTGTAAGCCCTAGGCCCACTTCACTCGGAAGTCCTCGAATGTCCTGCGCGCATGACCTAGGACGTGATATCATCGTCGCCATGTAAGCCGGAACTTTTTCCTAACACGTCCAGCACAACGCTCAAAACTCCCGTAAACTTAATTTCGAGAGAGCTGTGCATTTTGTGTCGCATCTAAGATTTTATTTACGTGTAAGGTTATAATCTGCATATGGTGGTAAACAGGCTTCCGGCGAAAAAAATGTATCATTTCGATACATAGTCATACACCTAACACGACCAGTGATGACAGCAAAATAACGAGAAATCACGGGAGGATTTGTGGTCGGTTCTTTGGAACCTAAATTATTATCTGGTGTTATATGTGGTACGAAATGCCACCCATCAGGATAATCTTTTTTTCGAATAACACAGAACCCTCTCAA
Source organism: Tonicella lineata (assembly GCA_034781015.1). NCBI lineage: Eukaryota > Metazoa > Mollusca > Polyplacophora > Chitonida > Mopaliidae > Tonicella > Tonicella lineata. The sequence continues at coordinate 11,489 of JAVFBY010092786.1, forward strand.
CGTTGACAATGTATACTTGACCATGCTTTTTGATCCCAATACACTGATCCTGTGCACAAAACCCCACTTGGCTTTCAAAGATTAAATAAAACATAATTAACCCTTTAAAAAAAAAGTCACTAAATTATAACTAACCTTAAGTCCGAAACCCGGAGAAGAAAAAAATATATATTAGGAAAAAAAGGTGGATTTTTGGGGGCTCGAACCCACGACCGCCAAACATATATTTGCCGCATGTTCCGTAGTCCAGCGCTATTCTGCTGAACGACGAAAGCACTTGCCGATCGTTGTGAAAATGAAAGCCAAGTTGGGTACTGTGTTATTCGAAAAAATTGATTATCCTGATGGGTAGCATTTCGTTTAAACCATTATATGTAGACGGTAGACTGACCTGAATGGCGTGTTTGTCGACATCTTGATATTTTGCTGGGTCGTACACTTGATCTTTGGTTGTTTTTGGAGGCACGGGCGGCGGAACATGTCGATCAGAACTATTGGAACTGCTGTCAGAAACCTGAGAAATCTGAAAATAAAGAAAACAAACAAACAAATACAAAAAAAATCCTTAAAATGTACGTTATATAAACATGCATTTTCAATGATTTGATATTGTGTAAATTTCCAAAATTATTCTAATCCACATAAATATGTGCTTATTTTTAAATTTTGATATTAGTAGGCCTACATTCCGAAATTCAAATGATATTCATATATC
>JAVFBY010092897.1:0-12200 GCA_034781015.1 Tonicella lineata
TGTTTTCTGCTCACTGGTTGGTTGACCAAATCGGTTTGCGCGAGACTTGAATCTGAACGGGATTTCGCCTGTTCGTTTGTGAATACAGTTCACACTCAAGGTTTCCTCAGGTTGGGTTTTATAGTGCATTTATAAAGTACTGCAGACTATACGCGAACAACTCAAAAACAACAGTTGCAACCAATACAAATTTGAGAGTGTTTTTGCTTCTGTTTATTAGTATACTTCTTGGGGGAAAATACGTAACTCATGCGATTTTGTTATAATTAAAAAACTTATAATGTTTGGGTTATCGTGTCAAAAGCAATCACCAAACTGATGCCTTTTGTACGCTGACACACAGTGTGTCGGTCTCACCTATATAAACAGGTAAATGTCATGCTGTATATGTAATGGCTTATTCAACATCAACGCCGTTAGCAGCTGTTAACTAACTGGTAATGTTTTATTCAAACAGAATCATACACTTAGAAATATCAAAGAACTCTCAACCTGTGACCACTGGGCCGAATAGAAACACATTAAGAGGACATACACGCAACTGGTACAGTTCAAATGCACATACTATTACGTAAGTGAGGCGGACACTAATGGAATTTGGGCCATTTATGGCGGTTATAAATATCTTTTTGAGAGAGTATCAAGTAAATTCGAATTTAAATGCATAGTATATTAACAAGAAAATCAATATGCTTTCAAATATCAGACTTATCCATGCTATAAAATAAGCATATCACAAAGGTTAAGAAAAACTATTATTATATTGCTTTATTTATAAGCGATATGACAGTTACAGCGAGATCTCGCTTGACCGCGTGATTTGAACGTTTAGGGTTAACATGACCCGACTTGTTTACATGGCGGTATATGAAGGCGAGCTATACCGATCGACGGTCACACCGTTTATTCACATGTTACCGACTCTATACCTGAGACAACCGTCTCTATCCAGAAACGACATACTATGTGCGTCCATCATCTCCATAGTTACAACCTGTCAAAATGCTTGCTGACAGTTATTTAACAACATCCTCCTAACTTTTAATAATGGTTTTACCACGATTTACTCGCCAGCTGTGTACAGACAGTCTTTTGAGTGTCTTCTCACATCTATGAAGGTTTGCTAACAATGGAATTCAGGTAGAAAGAACACAGTTTCGATTGGTGTGGCTCGCCTTCATATACCGACATGCAATCAAGTCAGGTCGCGTTAAAATCACGCGGTCAAGCGAAATATCGTTGTAACCGTAATAAACGGCAACACGTGTACATAGTCATTTGAAAACTTGTCTCTTGAGAGTTAATCTATAATATGGTGATAGGTCGGTTTTTAATAAATAAACTTCCCTTTGTCAGTGCGACTTAACTTTTGAAATACATAAAGTACAGCAGGCCAAAGCTATATAGGAAAAACATGCGAATCTAGACTTTGTATACATAGCCTAATCTTCGAAAAAGTTAAGTATGAGTGAAGCAATTTAGAAACTGAGGATTATATTAACAAGAGTAACTTACCTATAAATGGCAACTTCCTAAAAAAAAAATACATCGTTTTAAACTCGTTCCACAAACCATTTTCAATAAATTTAAGTTGAACACCGACATTAAAACCGTGATGCCCTGATTTTGATTATTAAATCGTCTAGGGTAATCGACGACCGTTACAAAACGATAACTTCTAACTCACCTGATGTCAGACAAGACCGTTCCATACGGGAGTTACTCTTGGTAATACTTTGACCTCATAGCTGGATATGATGTTGATTGCTAAATCAACCTAACTTGGTTGCTAAATCAACCTAACTTGATTGCTAAATCGTCTATGGTCACCGAAGACAGTAACAAAACGATGACTACTAACTTAACTGGGGCCATACAAGACCGTAACAAAACTATGATTGCTTAATCATAATAGAGTCATCAAATACCGTGACAAACGATGATTACTAAATTATCTAGGGTCATCAAGGCCGTGATTTAAAAAATGACCATGACTCATCTGGGGGTCATAGAAAACGGTTACACAACGATGATTGCTATATCATTTAAGGTCATCAAAGACCGTAACAAAAGTTCAGGTAGCGACTGGGTTCTATATTCTTTGGTTTTATTCACTTTAACAAAACTGGTATAAACTGTAATTTTATGCAGTGATTAATTACTGTCCGAAGTTTATGCAGTAATTAATTAATGTCTGAATTGCGTTAGTATTCCAAATATCCGGTAAACGGTAAGGCATACGGTACCAGGCATCCGGTCTATCTCATTTCTTATTCCAGTGCATGTAGAGGCCACATTGAGACGAGGCGACTTTTAGTAGAGGCTTAAATTTAATGAGCGTCAGAGACACACAAATGAGGTATGTTCCAAGCGATAGCTAATTTCACCACTCGCAGTTATACATTTTAAATAGTATTTTGTGCTGCACAGGCCAAGACGTATTATTCAAAGAGCTATGTTCCAAGCAATAGCTAATTTAACCACTCGCTGTTATAGATTTTGAATAGTCTTTTGTGCTGAACAGACAATACGTATTATTCAAACAAAGAGCTATGTTTCAAGCAATAGCTTATTTCACCACTCGCTGTTATAGATTTTGAATAGTCTTTTGTGCTGATCAGGCCTAGATGTATTACGTTAAAGGTTTATGTTCATTCTGCCAGTCCCATACTATGGCTATCTCTAACGATTTGTTGAATAATTCAATATTTGCAAAGATTATTCATATCAATTAATTAACATACTTTACTGATACTTCCGGTAGTTATGAAGTACTGTTAATTAGCACGAATGACTAATGATTTGACCTACAACAACTTCCTTATTTTTTTTACGAAAAACGTTGCCTGAAGCTTTTCCGACATTGATGTAATTTTTCCTTCATTAAACGGTAATTTTGATTTATGACGATTACTGGACACTGGAAGCTTCCTCTCGACATTTCCAATGCTAGCTTAAAAGAAATTCGGTTGAAAGGCAATGTTTAACAAAAAAGAGAGACGAAACCAGGACTATTTGAATGCTCGGTAGTAGAGGGAGAATTTGAACAGTCATTGTCGTTTAGAAACTGATGATTACAAGTATTTTCGCAATTTTATGAATAACCGTAATTCGTTGGCTGAGTAGCCAGTTGGATAGCATTTACTGCTGGCGATTCGGTGCGAGATTCAAAGGGCCGTGGGTTTGATCCCCATACGCGGTTCAGCCTGGAAATTTTTCTAAACTAGAATCTATTCTAATTAAGAAAGTGGCATCCTTAAAATGAAATACAGCAACAGGGTATGAACTTTGTTTGTTGATATGGCGACTGTTTACAATAAGACTGCAAGTTACAACAAAAAAGAGTAGTTGTTGGCAATTTTTTTAATACATTTGGTATTTTACTAAACTCAAAAGGCAAGTGCGTTTCGTTTGAATCCGCTCTATTATCAGTTCGACGTCGATTAATCAGAAATGTGCAGATCAATAATTTACCAATATTGATGTTAACAAAATACACTGAATGCTCTTTGAATAGCAAACCAGATTACGTAATATTCTATTCGGTAACAAAATCGATATATGTCGTATTTACTCAGTAAGAGAGACAAAAGAATGAAGAAATTCTTACACGTTGAATACTGGGCAAACATAGACCCTACATAAAAGGACCATATACCATTCAAACTGTAATATATCGTACCATAAAACACATCACGTGTTATATCATAAAGCACGCTTTGTTTAAGCATCAGTCACAATGAACGCACGACGCATTTGTGCCACGACACGACAGACAATTTGGACACATCGTGGGTCATCGGGGTTTGTTGCAAGACAGTCCTACGACATTTTACGCTTCGCGGCATCGACTTGCCGTCGTGAGGCAAAATTGGACATACGCCTTTTTTGTTCGACGATTTTTTGTGGTATCTATGTCTTATCACTGTTGTGAGTCTATCCTACGACAGTATTGCGATAAATATCTTGTCGTGTGTAGCAGAATACAATTTTTTGGTCACAAAATCTTACGACTGTCGCACGACTGTCCCTGACAGTTGCAAAACCATTGTGACTGAGGCTTTAGTACCATAACTTCCCATAATACAAGCATGTTACGTATTATACAGTCAAACATGTCAAGATAACATAAAACAAGTAATATATTGTTCCGTGCATCATACGACCATTATACCATAAAATACGCTAGATACCTGTACCATAAACCGTCACGTTTTTTTTTAAAAATACGTTTAGTGATAAAACAGGTCATATATCAGACTAGCATTTCTGAAGGAGAAGCTGCTTATCTAAAGCCTCAATCACAATGATCGTACGAAATTTTGTCGTGGTAGTAAAAATATAATATCTGCCGTGGCCAGATCTTGCAAAAATGCCCGAAATTTTTTTCGAGTGGTCACGACACATTAAATAGGGTTTGACGATGGGGACGCGACAGAAAAACAAATATGTCATGGTGATGTCGCGAATGGTTCGCAAGTCAGTCGTGCGACTATGGTGAGTTGTCGGGGAGTGGTTTTTCTTGTGATCATGTCGTGGTTCACTCGTGGGATGTGCGTACGGCAGTCGTGTGACTGTTGCAAGACTATCGTGCAACAGTCTCGAGACAGTCGTTAGATTGTGTGACTTAAAAGTTTTCTTCTGGCACCACGACATTATATTTATCGCAAGACTGTCGTAGGACCGACTCACTACAGCAACAAGGCATAGATATAACAAAAAATCGTGGAGCAAAAAAGGTGCATGTTCAATTTTGCCTCACGACGGCAAGTCGATGCCACGATGCTGGAAATTTCGTAGGACTGTCTTGCGACGACCTCCGTTGGCCCACGATTTTACCAAATTTTCTGTCGTGTCGTGGAACAAATGCGTTGTGCGTTGATTGTGACTGTAGCTTTAAACACAAAACCCAGAGAAACTTTCACGAAATGTCGCATGAAACAAATATCGCTGGATAAAATTACGGTATACGTTTGACTCTTTTAGTAAATTTCTCGTAGGATATTTATTCGTGCTCCGACATTTCGTGAAAGTGGCCTTAGAAAGGGAACATTATTCGTATAAACACGTGTTCTTCAACATTTAAAGACGGTAATCCGAAAGAAAAACAGTTTAGCTATTTCTGCTCTCCTTCTTTAAATATGATAATTTTCGTTTACATTTGCTCTTAAGTAAATCGGTTTCTATTTCAATATTATGCCTCAGTTCCGTTTGAAATCGAACCATGCTTTTTCATTCCCTGGCGCAATGTCAATACGCTATTTTCCCTTTTATCCAGCACAGGTCGCTCCTGAGCAAAATAATCCACACAGATTTAAAAAGTGAAAACCGTTTTATTTGCAGACTTCAGGCCATGTGATATCGCGTGATAAAAACATTCTGTGACAACACTTCGCCTTATTCGACATAATCAAATAAATCAAATACATTTGAGTAAGACAACAGTAATCAACTAAATAAAGTCAAATACCAAAGTTCGCAAAATCAAGCAAAATATTGACTTTTTAATTCTGCGAATATTGCGAGAGCCGAATTCAAACATGAGCAGATTTTACCATCAAAGGTTTTTCTTTCTAAGGCGTCGAATTTCATTTACATATTTTATTTGAGGCGTGCTTAGACTACAAATAGAACAATTCACTTTTTGTCCAAAATTTAAACCCTTGTTTGCTTCTTGCTTAGCCCGAATCTAAGAAGCCATTCAAAATTTAACCCACTAGAAGTTTCCTGTGAGTTACGCTTTTTGATCCAATCAGAAATCTGATTGTCAATATTTGCAAATCTTGAGTGAAACTAAAACTTCTTGGAATTGAAAAAAATGTGATCTTACAGGAAACAAAAAAAAATCTAGATGCCCTTTCTCAAAAATGATTGATAAAATCTGAAAGAAAAAAAGCAGTCTTGTTTTTTTTCAATTTGGGAAATGCAAATTAAATTGAGAAATATTCATTATACTTAATTTAGGCGATGCGCGTACTCGATTAGCAATAACACCAACATGCGCTTAAAACGTACAAAGAAAATGGAAAGAAACAATCAGGAATTAGTTTGTTATCTTGCTCTATTTTTTTAAAAATCATTGTCAAGTTCTGTAATGAAGTGTATTCAGAACAATGTGCTTAAAATCGTATCTCAATAGCTTTCTCAGTTATTTTTGAGACATAACAAATGGAAAACTATTTTGATCCGGTTTGTATTTAGTATAAAAACATGCCGGTAAAATAGATATTATTTCGTATAATGCCAACAAAGGAAAAGAAACAGAAAATGTATTCAATGATCAAAAGGTGATGGAACTTCAACTTTGTTTCACATATTCAAGCATATATATGTCTGTTCATACAATTTATATAAACAAAAGTTACAATAGGTTAACTCCGAATAACTTGGCTTAGTTTGCTGCTCATTGGGCAATGAATTAACTTCGCTGCTCGAAACGCTCGTCTGACGATCTGTGTCATAGGTTAAACAAATTCACTGTCTGGATCTCATGTTCTGACCACTTTGTGTTTGTTTGTCTTTCTTTGACATTCTTGCTCTTCTTCCTTCGTTGACTCAGATTGTAGAGATATAAGAAAATCAGTTCTTGCACTTGCAAAATCGTTATCCAAAGAGCCCTGGAATAACAATATAAGACACCAATATAACCAACTTAAATAACGTTAATACCAAAAATGACGTAAACGTAAAAATAGGGAATTAAAGGCTACTCTTCTCAATAGGATAAATAACCTTCAAGAAACTGACACAAAAGAACTATGGCAAACCCTAGAAATACTCGACAAATCTAATGATCTGTCTGCACCCTCCCCAACAATCGACTCCTTTAAACAATTATATGATCACTTTGACATGTTAAATCAGTATAATCCCCCAGGTCCGAATGACCAAGAAATTATACATGAACTCCATTTACTAGAATCCATTGAAAGTATGCGCAGTTCTCTGCTTAATTCCCACATAACGTTTAAAGAAATTAAAGACGTTGTAAGAAACTAAAAAACGGGAAATCATCATGTCCAGACAGAATCTGTAACGAATTGATCAAACATGGAATAAACCCAATAATCTCACCGCTAGCAAAATTGTTTAATAGCATTCTAACTAATGGTCATTTCCCACAACGATGGACAAAGGCTTTCATTTCACCTATACATAAAGGAGGAAACAAAAATGACCCTAGTAACTATAGAGGCATTTCAATAATAAGCTGTTTAAGCAAACTTCTCACTAAAATATTAAATACCCGGCTAACATCATACCTCGAAAACGAAAACATCATCTCACCCGAACAAGCTGGATTCCGGCAAAATAATCAAACCACTGACCAACTTTTCATCCTAAAGGCACTAATAAATAAATATACAAAACAATCGAAAAAATCGTTGTACCTATGCTTTGTTGACTTCCGCAAAGCCTTTGACACTGTCTGGCACCCTGGTTTATTCCTCAAACTTCAAAGATTAGGTATACAAGGAAATTTCTACAATGTCATATCGAGCATGTACAGTCAAACTTCTCTTTGTATCAAACAAGGTATCTCGATAACTCCTTATTTTCCTAGCTACAGTGGTGTCCGACAAGGGGATAATATAAGCCCTACCCTCTTCAACATATACCTAAACGACCTAGAATTTGATAAATCCCAATGCTACCCAGCAAAACTCCAAGATGAAGAATTAACCCACCTACTATATGCAGACGATCTATTAATAATCTCTGAAACACAAAAGGGAATGCAACACAACCTTAACACATTGCAACGGTTCAGCGCCAAATGGCATATGTCAATAAACTTTGAAAAAAACTAAAACTATGACAATCCTACCTAACCCCAAAACACAGTATACTCCCACAACCTTCCGTATCAATAACAACCCCCGAAAACATTGCACACAATACAAATACCTAAGAACACTTGTAAACGAAAAAAGTAGTTTTTCACAGTCCATTGAAGACCTAAAATCCAAAGCGCTAAAAGCTCTATACAAAATCCAGAAAATCACCTCAAACTGCAATTTTCCACCAAAACTCCGCCTCCATCTCTTTCACTGCTTAGTAAAACCTATTATGTTGTATAATTGCGAACTGTGGGGACTGGACGAAAACTTACTAACAACAAAGAGCGAGTTATTCTGGCTCAATACAGATAAAATTTTCAAATTACCGCATGAACAAGTCAAGTTCTCCTTAAACTTTGTAAAAACACCTAAAATCTTCCTAGGCGTACCCACAACCTCACTTCTCTTGCGGACCTTGGACAATACCCTCTCATATTAGACATTCTCTGTAAAACATTAAAATATAGACAAAAACTGTCTTCCACATGTAATCCTTTACGAAGAGATTCTTTCAAATATTTTAAAGAAAATACTAAAATTAAAAATTGCTGGGAAAGCACCATAACAACATTTATTAACAAAATCCCTACGTCTATACCTAATCACATAACTAATTCATATATTAAAAAAAAAGGTCTGACTTACAACTTAACTATCAACAGTTTTACAAACACGAACTGTCTCACCAAACTGGAAAACTGTTGACTTACAAATTTATATTTCAGAAATACAAAATCCAAGACTACCTCACTGCTATACAAAATCCTGAGCCTACAAGAACAATAAGTCGACTTAGAACAAGCACCCATAAACTCACAATAGAAACTGGACGGTACAACAAGACAGATAGATTCAACAGATTATGCCCAATCTGTAACTTAGGCGAAATAGAAGATGAGAGCCCTTTCATATTTTGGTGTCCCACTTTCGACATTGAAAGACTCACCCTTTTATCCAAATAAGACCCTTCTACATACCCTATCGCCATCACCACCATACTGAACCCACCCAACCACTTGGCAAAACACATCGGTGCTGCCCTCCACACTATCTGTACCTTTAGACTTAAGTACCTCTCTACATCTGGGTAAGTGATACCAGTCGGGCACCAATACCTCATGTATATTCTGTTTGTAAATATGTTTTTATTTATCGTATATATATAATTTTTGTATATATTGTCAATGCCATACTTTATACATTTGAATTGAACTTGAGCAATAAACATGAATCTGAATCTGAATATTCCGACAGTCAATCTCATATCACTAATCAGTAAACATTACAAAGTCCTGGGGCCACGGACACATCTACTTACTGACAATTAATGTTAGGATAGCAATTAATGATTAATGGCTTGAACTATCTGACCCCTGGAAGTCGAGGTTGTCAAGTGTGGATGTCGTGGCGAATGCGCCAGTCATTGCTCTAGAAAAAATAATATGGTTCCATGCTCATTCCTTTGTAAATGTAGTGACTGTAGTAACCAACCGAGTATAATGCCTCAAGCAGAAATTGGACCAGCCTTATTCCGATACAATGACTACATGTATATTATGATCAGACAATCCAAGATAACAATTGGGCATTGTACTATAACCGTTATAATATGGACAATATGTCTACGTTCCATTACCAGAAATTTCGCTGAGATATTTAGTTATCCATGTACATACTATAATATTTTCGTTTAGAATGTGCAAGTGGTACCTATGGCCTTGGATGCAATGAGACATGTGGATTATGTTTGGCTGGGAATCTGTCCTGTCACCACGTGGATGGGAGATGTAATAGATGTAAACCAGGCTGGATAGGACACACCTGTAAAACAGGTATGACTGGTTTGTAAATGTCTCAGATTGTGGAACACTTTACTACAATTTGTCCATGCTAAACGAACTATATGTATGTGTCCATCATATTAGGCTTCCCTGGTTTTGTGGATTTGAATTAAGAAATAACGTGCATTTTTTTACATTTGTTGATTGATAAATGGTCTGTAAAATGCGGGTTGTTGCTATTAGATGACGAGGGACCGAAGGTCCCGACTTATCAAATTATAGTGAACAACCCACGTTTTACCGACCATTTATCAATCAGCAAATGTAAACAAATGCACGTTATTTCTATTCTAAAACAAAATGGCGCATTAAATAACGTCTTAACTTTTAATTTAAAAGATTTTAACATCCCCGTCACCTGTAAAATAGATTCGTACAGAAAATCCTCTTTTCCTTCCATTAGGCGAGTCTATCTTACAGACGCCGTAGGAGTGAATGATTTGACCAGAGCTGAATACTTCACTTGTCTTGTGCTAATGAGAACAAAATCACGAGCAATATTCAGGCAATGCTCAAGACTGCACGCAAGGAGATAAAAAATTTGTTTAAGGCCTTAAGTAGTTTTAAATGTAATTTTACATACCTCTTTCGTTTCGATTTTAAAAATCTGCTCTTAATTAACATTTTGTGTGTGACAAACAAAATCCCGTCAAGGCAGCAGACGAAATCTGCGGAAAGGTTTCGTGACGTTTTGTACCCCTATTGACAGAGGAGCTCCAAAAATACGTGCTCAAGAGGATGGGATTTACATTGATTTTGTACTCCTGTGTGCGTACTAAAGGCGTTTTATAACCACAGATTTGGAGCACAAATCAGGGGAGCTTAGGTTTTTATAACTTCTGCCCCTGGCAATGTTTTGATTGAAGCAGATCGACATCATGTTGTGCACAGGACAAATTACACCTCTCTAAATGTAGCTTTACTTGGAATATACCACTCTGTTGCCTGGGAGATATGCCCGTCATGTATTGCCAGATAAATGGCCAATCGTTTCCCTATCTCGCGCATGTTACGTGCGTGGTACAGGTTTTACAATTATATTGGAAAACGATCACAAAATCGATAAGCAAATAATAAGCAAATTTCAATTCTGATTATGTTCTTACTAATTCTAATCACGTCAATATTATCAATGATGTTGAATGGATGTTAGAAACATTTCTTATGAACATAAAAAATATAACGAACACAAATTATTAGCGAATTTAGGCTTATGGATATTTATCTGCATTACATTTTGCACAAAATCCTATTTTGAATAATGGGCGTCGTTACAGTTGTCCATGTTATCAACTATTGACGTCAGGAAAATTTGACAGCGTCAAACATATCGACGTCAGAAACACCTTTCAAAAATGTACAGGTAACTAGTGACTACCGTAGATGTGCTTTGCAATGCATAAATGAACAAAAAAATGATTGCATTGTTTATTTTAGTTTAATCTGTTTATGGGTTGCACCATGTTGTTGAACCCGCGACCAATCATCAAGATTAAGCAAATGTTGGTAAAAACGACCCAAAGTTGCTGTTATTTTTGTCGAATAATTTACTTGGGAATTTTCCTTTTATATGTTCCAGGGTACCCATGGGAAACGGTGTTGATTTAGGAAAATGTAACTATATAATTGGTAGGCAAATAACGTTCATTTTCATTTAATTTGTATTCATCACCATGAACCTAGTTAGAAACTTATAACAGAAAATGTATGTCTTATGGAAAAGGTGGTCGATATAAAGTTCTAACAAAATTGTTCTATCGCTGATAAGTAAAAATTATACGTTTAAATATTGCATAAGAAAGAGACCCAAGTATGTGTTATTGACAATGGTTTGTACTGACGTTGATATGTGCTTTTCTCAGTAGTTACAGTGTCCCAGGTTTAGGGTGTACGTCATCACCAATGAGATATAGAAATTGTTTAAATCTTCAGAATAATCAACGGCAAAATGACCACTGGTAAACCGGCAAGATTTTTACATACGCTTCACAGCGTTGTATACATGGTAATAAATTACAATTATCTGATGTTTGTAGAAATAATACTTTCTAATTGCCAGTATAATATTTTTAAAGAAGGACAGCGAGATTGGACAATGTATTCACATTGTATTCACATTACTTTTACATGTGCCATGCCATGAGGGTTATTATTGATACAATATGGTTGAGAATAAATGTATCCGCTCTTCATTAATATATCCTCGACTCAACATCTTCAATAAAAGTTATCAGCGTAACAGTGTCTTTTAAGTAAGTGTAATAACAGTTAATAACCTATCACAATCAATAACCATAGCATTTTATTGATTTGTATCCGTTGTATCCGTTGTTTTATAACGTCACAAACATACTTAGATAAAAACAAGAAGGAAACCAGCGGCGACTATAAGTTATACTGCTATCTCTAAACATTAACATTGCCCCCCCCCAACCCCACCACCATATCTTGTGCTGTAGGCTGTTCAGCTGTCCGCATTGCAGACTGCTGTATTGGTGTGACGTCAGTCCAGCTTTGA
>JAVFBY010093008.1:0-12195 GCA_034781015.1 Tonicella lineata
TTTATTCTTTCAGTTATATTAAACAATATAATGTTGGCGGTTATGTTTAATGCGTTTTTATGTTTATTCTTTCAGCTGTTACAAACAATATAATGTGGGCGGTTATGTTTAATGCACTTTATGTTTATTCTTTCAGCTATTACAAACAATATAACGTGGGCGGTTATGTTTAATGCGTTTTTATGTTTATTCTTTCAGCTATATTAAACAATATAATGTGAGCGGTTATAGCTATTACAAACAACATAATGTTGGCGGTTATGTTTAATGCATTTTTATGTTTATTCTTTCAGCTATATTAAACAATATAATGTTGGCGGTTATGTTTAATGCATTTTTATGTTTATTCTTTCAGCTGTTACAAACAATATAATGTTGGCAGTTATGTTTAATGCATTTTTATGTTTATTCTTTCAGCTCTACAAACAATATAATGTGGGCGGTTATGTTTAATGCGTTTTTATGTTTATTCTTTCAGCGATATTAAACAATATAATGTGAGCGGTTATAGCTATTACAAACAATATAATGTTGGCTGCTATGTTTAATGCACTTTATGTTTATTCTTTCAGTTATATTAAACAATATAATGTTGGCGGTTATGTTTAATGCGTTTTTATGTTTATTCTTTCAGCTTTACAAACAATATAATGTGGGCGGTTATGTTTAATGCAATTTTATGTTTATTCTTTCAGCTATTACAAAAAATATAATGTTGGCGGTTATGTTTAATGCATTTTTATGTTTATTCTTTCAGCTATATTAAACAATATAATGTGAGCGGTTATAGCTATTACAAACAATATAATGTTGGCTGCTATGTTTAATGCATTTTTATGTTTATTCTTTCAGCTGTTACAAACAATATAATGTTGGCGGTTATGTTTAATGCATTTTTATGTTTATTCTTTCAGCTATTACAAACAATATAATGTGGGCGGTTATGTTTAATGCATTTTTATGTTTGTTCTTTCAGCTGTTACAAACAATATAATGTGGGCGGTTGAAAACAGTCGACAGACGATTCTAGTGCTCAGCCCTCTGTACGTGTGTTTAATGTATTTTTATGTTTATTCTTTCAGCTATTACAAACAATATAATGTGGGCGGTTGAAAACAGTCGACGGATGATCCTAGTGCTCAGCCCTCTGTACGTGGAGAGTGAATGGGCTCGACTAGAGTACCAGAAGGCTCAACAAGAGATGCTACAGCTCCGTCATAAAATAATACCTATCATCTTCGAGGATATCTCCAATGATGAAATAGAAGATGGGACGCTGAAGGATATTCTATCATCTGTCACCTACATAAAATACCCCAAAGATTCAGACGACAAACATACCAAAAAATTTTGGTCTATGCTTCAGTTGGCACTTCCGAAAAAGCGTACTACGGACGCTTTAGCTGTGGTGTCACTGACGCCTAAGACGTCAACGTCAACGTCAGCGGAGAGTGTGTCGGAGGAAACGGCCTCAGGTTCTTCTCAGGAAAGCTTGCGTAGCACGAGGACTGACGTTACTGACGTCTCTGACGTCGCCGTGGAGCCGAAGGCTTATCGTCAAAATGTCCTGGAAGATGTCGTGATTGCTAACATTAACGAAGTCGACAAGGTAGCTGGAAAACGAGGGCACAAAAACAAGAAACTCAAAAATAAGCGCATTAAAATAAGCACCAATGCCGAAACATACATCAATGTCCTCGAAATGGAGAAGTAGTCCTGTGATAACCAAATATTATTTGAAGAAAAAAATGCGAAAATGGGGATAAGGACAAAAAACTGGAAAAAAAACAGGGACAAATGGCTCCAAAGCGATACTATTTAGCCTACTCGTCGTGCCATCAAGATTTGTTCTGCGACAGTTTAAAAGTTCATTTTTGAAAAGGAGAATTTATACCACAGCACTTGTCGTCGAATGTAACATTCTTAAATTCTGCACTAGTCGTAATCAGGGCCTTTAAAACAAAACAGTAGGCCTACTGTCACGCATTAAGCGGGATTCTCGAAACCGCCAAATTATTCTATGCGAACATTGAAGTGAAATCAATGAACACTCGTAAACTGGGGCGCTCAGAAACATTTGAGACCGACACCATTTATATCTACTGGAATAAGAATAAACTCTCAAAATGAAGTCAAATATCAAATACAACTAAGTTAAACGAGATGAAATCACTTTTTTAATTTGAATCGTTATAGTGCCCTCTTTTGTTTTTAGAGGAGCACTAAACGTTTTAAATGAATCAAATAATAAAGAAATCGAGCCGTATACACCAAAACAAACGATTTAAAGCGGCCATGTTTTCTGCTGTTTCTTCCACGTCTGTCGCAGAAGAACCAGTATCTACTGAGTAGAGAAGCGTGCAAATCGAGTAGACAGAAGAGTTGCCCTAGAAGAAGTAGACTGCAAATCGTGTCGACATAAGTATTCAGTATAATTCACCATTGGTTTATCAGTATTGATCAGCGAGGGTGTAGAATCGTCTGCCTGGGTACGAGCTAGCCATTCTGTGGACGGTCCATGACTGGCAAATCTAATTCGGCTGAAACGTTTTAAAAACAAACAAATCTCGAATTTGGAGTGCCTGGGAACTTTACTTGTGATAAATTTGATCTATTAACAGTTTTAGTGGATGAAGAAGACTTTTTTGAAAAAATACAAATTTTACATTTAAGGCTTGCCCTTATTTGTTATTTTTTTTAACCTTATTTGTAAAAAATGAAAAAATATTTATTATGGTTTTGATTTTTAATAATATAAGTGGATGCAGAAGACCTTTTATCATATCCACAACAAATTTCTACAAAACAAGTGAAAGGTTTGAAAAATACAGCTTTTTACATTTAAGGGTTGCCTTATTTATAATTTTTAAACCTTATTTGTAAAAGGTGAAAAATTATTCATTGAAATTTGATCTTTTAATAATATTAGTGGATGCAGAAGACTTTTATCAGATCCACAGCGCAACAAATTACTACAAAAAAGTGGAAGTTTTGAAAAAATACAACTTTTTATACTTAACGGGATAGATAGTTTTTGGTTATGTTGAATGTGGCTAAAATGTCGGATTTCCCCTGATTAAAAAAAACTTTACTTCAGCTTCCAAAAACTTACTAAAGCTGACTAAAGCTACTAAAAACCTCCCACTACACAGTGAAGAGCTTGGGTGCTAGCCATATTGATTGTCAATATTTACTATAGTTAAATTACATGCAATCAGAATCCAACCTTTTTGATACCATTGGACTAAATTCTGTTTCCGTTCTGACGTCACGCGGTCCCAAGGACTATAAATAGAGTTTGTCTTGCTCACTCTCCAGACAAGAGTTGTCGTTCGTTTGTCTCCCATTGACGGTTGTTGGTGTGAATCCTATCTAGAGAGGCATGTAGGACCATTTGACACGTATTGCGGTTTCCGGTCAGTTCCAAATGGCAAACTTCATTAGCTTATGATTTTATACTTTCGACTCTGTGTTGTAAAGTTATGGTCCACTGATGAACATAAACTATGCTGCTTTTTTTTACTTTTTGGTTGCATTCTTTCGATACAGGTATGGGTTATTCATAAGCTTTCTATCCCTTTAAGGGTTGCCTTTATTTGTAATTTTTTAACCTTATTTGTAAAAAGTGAAAAAAATATTTATTGAAATTTGATCTTTTAATAATATAAGTGGATGCAGAAGACTTATATCATGTCCACTGCAGAACACTTTTCTGAAGATATGTGAAGGTTTAAAAAATACAACTTTTTACATTTAAGGGTTGCCCTTATTAGTAATATTTTTTATCCTTAAATGTAAAAAAAGGTGAAAAAAAATCATTGAAATTTAACTTTTAATAACTTAAGTGGATGCAGAAGACTTATATCCTGTGAAAAGGGAGAAAAATTAAATTTATATTTTTTATTAATATCAGCGGAAGATTACTGTATCAAATGTTTGAGAAATTGCCTACGTAGTTTCAAAAATCGGCTATCCAGAAGATCTATTGAAATTATGTACAAGGCGTTTATACTCCCTATTTTTGATTACGGAGATGTACTTTGGGATAGTTGTACTGAATTACATTCAGCAATGCTAGAAAATCTCCAAATGGATGCTCTAAGAACAATAAGTGGGTGTCCGCGGGGAACCAGCCATTCTTTAATATATAAGGAAACTGGTTTTATTCCGCTTCATGAAAGACGAAGGTGTCACAAATTATACTTATATTATAAAATGATGATGTTGCAGTTATATCACCACACCTTTAATAGACGTATATACCCAGTACATCGGGCGGATAGACTCGAATTCGTTATCATTGTCATAATGTACGTACATGTAAATGGATAAACCACGCAATCTTGTTTGACTATAAGTCTATAAATGTACCATTGAAAGTGCATTATATACTGTTATACACACAGAGATCTGTATTGAGCCCAGCCTACGATTCAATTCGTGCTGTATATTGGGCCACTTTATTAGAATTTCTTACAAATTCGGCTTAACATCAATTCAATAGGAAAACATCAATTGCAATAAAAGTCTTGTTTGAAAGGGAGAACGTGAATTGAATATATGAATGGTCGTGACGAGCCGTGGGGCTACTCTTGAGTGTCTGTGGTATTTGGTCGTATATTATTAACCTACCCCGGCATAATCTTTTTTTCGCTCTCTTATGTCTATTTTTTAAACTGCAAGATATATAGGACACGGGTTGAATGTGTCAGAAAGAAGCACAAAACCCCCTCGTTATAACCCAACTTATTCCCCTTATACCGTGGCTACGGCTTAAGCCAGTCAAGCTAACAACGATCGTTTTTCCTCTACACCTAGCCCGGGTAGGAGAAATGTTAAAAGGTAATGAACAAGCTCTCTCATAAAGAAATATATATATTGGCTCAAATAAAACGCTTTACTATTTAGTCCTTTGTCAACATATTTATGTATATGAGATCTTTGTTGTAGACATTCGTCTTATTTTCCAGTTATTTTATCATATTTATTCGGAATGATCTGAGTGTTTGGAACTGTCATCTATGCAGCGAGCGTTATTCCAGCCTTGGGCGGATTGTCACAGTATGATTGACAAGCAGCCCCAGAACAACCACCCGATAAAAGGTTCAAACAGTGCTTTGGGATAAAAGGGGGCGGGGCTTCTACTAGACTCGCGGCTGATTGGCTCTGCTCTCTGCTAGAAGCAATAGGGGGGCGTTCCTATGAGCAAGGTATATTTGCCAAAGGTCGCCCTCGTTTAGCTATATTTTTACCTCGGCTTCTCTCAAGTGCTTACAATTTGCCTCGACGATTTCTCGTGTTTTGAAAGCTGATCAGTGGAGTTGTACGAGCTGTTTTCTATATGGTCCTAGGGCTGCAAGACGGCATGACCATGTTGTCAACCAAGTCGCCATACGACTCGGTGAGTACTAGCGGTTACTCAATGACCACCATGAACAACATGAATAGTCTCAACAGTATGGGATCCATGGGCACTATGCCGGGCTCAATGTCGTCAATGTCTATGGGAAATATGAGCTCCTACTCGCCTCAACCTATGCACGGGGCTATGGGAATGACATCTATGGGAGCAGCCGGAATGTCCAGCATGGGGATGGGCGGAATGGCCATGCCAGCTACCATGGGAGGCATGAATACCATGAACACTATGGGTGGTATGAACGGGATGGCGGCTATGGGAAGTATGGGGCCCATTAACGGGATGAACGGCGCCATGTCCCCCATGAGAAACTCACTAGATCTGAACCGTGCCCAGGCCATCAACCGAGCCCGGGAGAAGACTTACCGGAGGAGCTATACTCATGCGAAACCACCCTACTCCTATATCTCACTTATTACAATGGCCATCCAACAATCTCCTAACAAAATGTGTACACTCAGTGAAATCTACCAGTTTATTATGGATCTCTTTCCGTTCTATCGCCAGAATCAACAGCGTTGGCAGAACTCTATCAGACATAGTTTATCTTTTAACGACTGTTTCGTGAAAGTGCCTCGGACCCCTGATCGGCCTGGGAAAGGCAGTTACTGGACCCTACACCCAGACTCGGGGAATATGTTTGAAAATGGCTGCTACCTGAGGAGGCAGAAACGGTTTAAGTGTCCAAAGAAGGAGGTTATTCGTCAAGCTGCCCGGGCATCTCACATCCCTGGTGAAGACTCCCCGCCACATAACGGCCAAGGGTGTGTCTCCCCAACTCCAACAACAACAACTGACTGTATATCTGAACCGGACACCCCGCCTCACTCTCTTTCAGGGGACATGGGTCACACACCCAAACTGGAGCCCAGCTTGACGACCACACCACCCGCTCCAACCCTCTCAGCATCACAACTACAGCAGCAACATCAACAACACCAACAACAACAACAACACCAGCAGCCTCCCTCCTCAGTGAACGACCTGTCGGGGCTATCTCGGCACCCGCACGTGCACCCACACCCGCACCCGCTTCAGCACCATGATATTCCCCCGGGTATGATGCCCCCCGTCCATCAACTTAACGGGCCGCACTTTAACCATCCATTCTCAATCACCAGTCTTATGTCATCACAGGAGAATAAACTAGACATGAAACTGTATGACATGCAGGGCTACGGATACAGTCAAATGTCACCTTTAAATATGCCCAAAGACTCCTCGCCACCTATGACAAATGATGGCAGTTATTACAAAACTTATACGCCACATTCAGCGGCTAGTTTATGAAGGAACACTGTGCTCATATAAAAACTTTAAAATGGACCATTGATATTTTATTATTAGATAAACAAACCTTCATATATTCTGTTCTATGAATAGGCATGGCGAGATTTCGGCGGCCATTCGACGTCATCGTTGTGTTATTCGTTCTTCGGGCCTGTAGCTCTCAGTGGCAGACATTTTGCCCTTCTCATTTTAGGCCCTAAAGATGAAAAAAAGGAACAAAATGGTGTGCGTTTGTGGAATACGGGATCTGAAAACAAGTTGTGTTTGTGACTACCATGTGCTTACTTCTGAACTGCAATTGTTTTATACCAATCATCGCTCCAGAATTTGGGGTTGTGTAGATATGTTTTTATCTGTTGAATGAACAAATTGTCTCAGTTCTATATAGTGTTTAGTTGACGTCGTTAGCTGTAGTTCTACAAAGTGCCACTTGTTGTGTTTAGGTTTTTCTTAATCACTATAAGACATTGACTCTACCTTGGAGACTTTTTTCTCCTCGGGAAATTTATTTTTTCGACGAAAGTCAAGCGATTCAGTCTCAATTCAGGAAAATTAGTCTTTATAAAAAAAATGTTAGCTTGACTGTTCTATTTTTGTTTGTTTTGGGGATTTTTTTTCTTGTCTTTTTTGTTTGTTTGTTGTTGACGCCATTTAATCCAAAAGTGATTTTCGATTTGTTTTTGGGTTAAACTTTTTGTGCTTATACGAATACGTATATAGTCAGTCTTGTACAGTTTGACTGTAATTTATCATGAATTATCTCTATTTTTTAGTTTTATCAAAGTTTGATAATTATTTTGTAAGAATGAATTTTTATCGAACAAAATTAGTCTATAGTTGTTTTATGTGAATTTTTAGCTTTAGCGAGAGATTATAAGAAGAAAGCCATATTCTAGGATAACACAGTCTCCTGTTTAAACCATGACGTCGCCTTAAGATATTTTAAAGACTTCAACTTAATACGAAATTGTATGATCGTAAACAGGGTTTAAACAATGTAACTTTATACAGTGGTTGGAGATTTTATTCATTTTGTACAGGCTTAATAGCAGAAATTCAAATCTTGGGGATTGTGAACATTGTCTCATTTATATTATCAATCCCACATTTTACTGATGGTGTTCAATTTCACATATTATTCGTCTCATCAAAATAATTTAATGATGTTTGTTAACTTTCCACAGTTCTGTAACCTTTCAGAGTTAAACCGGTATAAAATAACAAATATTTTCTTCTCTTGATCTGTAAGAACCATTCTGAACAACTGAACCTACATAAATGTCTTATAACGTGAAAAACAAAATGCCTTCGAGTTAATTTTCTTATTTCTCTTAATGTATTGTTACTTTCCATGGTATACTTGTCGGTGCATACTTGCATGGATGTATATCATGCATGATGATGGATATGTTTCATAAAGATATTTAGACTGTACTCAATTCGTTAATAATTTGAACAGAATCGTTATAACTTTAATGAGAAAATACAAAAAGATGCAAGCTGATTTCTAAGTTCGGTTTATTTTAAAATTACGACCCTTCTCGACAGTACTTTTAAAATAAACCGAAATAACAGATGCAGTCTATAAGCCTGTATTTTGTATTTTCTATTGGAGTTGTAACGGTTCTCGAGTTAGCAAAGTTTATCATTTGAAATAACTTTATATATATAGAGTATATAGTGTCCAGATTTCACGCGGTAAAATGTTCACGTTGCTATGTACGGTAAAGTTGTCGGAGCCGTTATCCCAAGTAAAAGGTTATAGGAGTTTTATCTTCACCCTGCCGTGACTCAGATATCGTCCGATTTTCTATATCCTAGGATTTACCTGTATATAGATAGATAGACCCCAGTGTACGGGGAAGAACATTCAGGTACAAATGGCTTAAGCTTAGGGCGTTCAACACTCGACCTAAATTTTCTTCTATTTTACACTTTTGTTAAACTAGATGTCGAACCAGAGAATATATACCCCAAGTCCGTAAAGCCGCTTTTTATTGGGGTGATGGTTTTTTGAATGTCTGTATTGAAAATAAATTACAGTCGGACACTTACACTTAACCGAATGGAAATATCACAAGGAACGTGCAATGAAGCGTAGGCGGACAATTAAGTTCTTACAAAAATACTCTTTATTGCAAAATTTATCCACAACAAATGGCATAATTTCTATTTCAATATATTTGAGTCTAGGGGTTTAAGTCTATTTTTAGTTTTGATAATATTATCTATTCCGATTCTCAACATTTTTATTTTAAAAAGAGAGCATTTCTAAATCTATAACAAAGCAGTTTTTTCAATTTTAGTTAAATACAAAAACCACAACCTCTAACAGATCATACGGGACAGATTTATATAATACTTGTCGCACTAGAGACCTTTTAAACTATAATACCTTACATTTTACTACTGTTAATTCCCTATTCTATATTCTTATAATTTATTTAATTAAAACGCGAACATTTTGGGATAAATAAATTATCCAATTTTTTCTGATATTATGAAAAGCTACTAAAACTGAAAGAATTCGATTATTATAGACTGAAAAATCAAGATATTGTTTATCGCTGGAGAAATAAAAAAAAAATCATTTGTATACAAGTAAACATTTCGTTCGATTTATTATTCAAGATATTAAGGTTTTGTTTTATTATTTACTCTTTAAATTTCCAAGCACTTATTTAACTTATATTATGGGTCATCATTTTGACATGTTCCATAACTTCCATTAAATTAAATATGTTTGTCACTTAATTGGAAACTATGTGTCATTATAGGCCTTTTTAATAGACCTATATTATAGGCATATGATTAACTTTCATAAACTTCCATGCCGAAACATTGAGTTTTGATCTGGTTTTCTTGTATGCCTTTCATTTTTATATTTTGAAATAGTTTATATCTGATTCCAACTTTTCATAAGTTAAAATATGTTATTAAATAAAGTAAAATAAAATAAAACTTCCTAATATGATATACGAATTAAGTCTATTTTCCAAGGCGGTTAGGGCGGTTGTATTAACAATTTGTTTTACTATTTGCGATATTTACGGAACACGGACTAGACCACAAAGCAGTCTTTTCATTAATTTATTTACAAGACCTTCCAAATCATAACCTTTTATTTCGTATTCCATGATTCTCTTCTTGTCATATTGACCACTGTCGTTCGCATTCTGTGTCTAAATAGACTTAATAGGACCACAGTAAACCACACTGGTTAATGACAAAAGTCCGTTTTCGTTTTCGTAGTCACGTCTTTGTTTTTGCGTCACGTAATCGGCAACACATATACATACGAATGACAAAAATGGTTTGCAAATAGGCAGATGGCATAGAGTCTTGTATAGCTGATTGTAAGAAATTATACCGAATCTGTTTCACATTTACTTCATTGCAAGTCTCGATTATCTATTTTTCATTTTTAATTTAATTTTAGCTGTGAGTCTACCAGCTTGTTTTCCGTTTACAATTATAAGTTACATTTTAAACTGTTAATTTAAAGTATGTTTCGCTGACGGATATTATAGCACACCCGTGTAAATATTTCAGCATATATTTCTTTTGAAAAACACAGAAAAATCTGCTTGGGAGACGAGTTAAAAATCCAAAAAGCCAAAAACATAAATATAATAAAGGTATTAACTGCGAAAGAAATTTTATAATTTTGAACACACGTACTAAAATATATTACAGGTTTTAAACAAATTGCCTTTTAAAAACAATTGTTTTCATGAAAATGATAAAGATGATGTTTTAATGTCGTAGTTTTCTGTTGCGTTAAACCATATCTAGCTGATATAATTATACCAAACCATCGCTTGTTTTGTGTCAAAATTATTTCATTTTCTTTCTTCGCTGTTGTTACAATGCTTTAACACAATAAGTCCCATTGCTTCTTGTGTATGTCGAAAGTTTGACTGCAATTTTTTATGTTGGTATATGTCATATATAATTATCTGAACATATCGGAAAAAATCAAAAGTAATGTAACATACAGTTTTTTCTCAACAAACTACAAAAATCCATACAACCCTCTTATATTTCTGCAAGTCTGTATAGATTTTTATTTTACATTAAACGACATGAAATTGTTTTAGTACAAATCAGAGTGCAAACATTGCATACACGACTTCTTAGGGAAATTGGCGTTACATTTTAAATAATTAACTAACAATTTAACGTATAAATCCTGTATTTTTGTTTTGTAATTGAACATCAAAACTAATGCACAGGTATACATCATCGAGTCACAGTTAATTGCTTACAAAAATATATTTTACAGTATAGCCGCGTGGTTCTGAAGGTCAGGGCTGCATGAGTGTTAAAACTTTAAACTTTTTCCGGAAAGTTAAGTTTTCTGTTTAAAAGAAAGAGGACACTGTAAGCTAAACTAGACCAGGTAGAAAAAAAATCCAGGTATCAAAGTATAGGGTTTTGCACCTGGGCTGGACTTAACAGGTGTGTCGCCTTAGCCGCCTACATTCACTCACGTCTACTAACCGATTTAGACCCGACGGAGTTTTTAACCTTTTCCACCGATGCCGTTAACTGAAGTTTTAAGCCCACTTAATTCTAATGCGGAGTATATAGAGACCTAGGTAACAAGACAGAGAAACAAATGCAGTGTATAAGATACCTTGGTTAAAACGTAAAAAGAAACGGTAATATAAAACACTAATACAGTATATAAGATGCTTTGGTTAAAACGTAAAAAGAAACACTAATATAAAACACTATATATACAGTAATTTTGATCGAGCTTATATAATACACTGTGCACTAATAGTAATTTCGAATTAACAACTGCACAAAGTCTTGAACGCAGTAGAACACCTACTAATGTGTACGATTGGCTTTTCTACCATTTCTTCTTGGTATAACACCACGTGATGTGAAGATAACACGTGTTACTATAGGTTTATTTAGATAGAATGGTAACGCGAGAAAGTCCCAATCCTGCACCTAACTCGAAATATCTGACATTGAATATTGCGAAACGGGTAAAAACAAAAAGGCGTATATATTGGACTCATAAAGGACCTATCCATGGATTCTTTCAGAGTTTATAAAAGAAATATACAACCTATAAACTTACAGAATCTTCGATTTTTACTGATACGGTTAACATATATATACAAGAGTAGTTTAACTTCGAAGAACGATATACATGTAACTCATTTTGAACTCAATATTTTGGCGTTTTATTTTGCCATCACTAGGAGAGACAATAGTAAAATATAAAGCGCCGAAATATTGAGTTCGAAATGACTTTATCTTTCTTCGGATTTATACACTACTCTTGTGATACACTTACACAACCTATATGTTACATAATAAAGAAATAAAATTAAGTAGGCTATAAAGTCTCATAACAACCAAGTGTATCTGCATAATGCCCATTATATTGTACATTCGTCCCTTTAAAGTGGCATACGCCCTCAAAATATGGTATTTTTGCTGTTAAAACAGAATCAAATGAGTTA